>OMNZ01027762.1:46606-83599 GCA_900303255.1 Lesueurigobius sanzi | reverse complement strand
TAATTAATTAATTGTTTTAACATAAACAGCTACATAGGCTTGAATAAAGTGTGATTGAGTGCGACAGAAAGCCCTTTTATCATCATTGGGAGCACGTGGATCTCACCCTCAAAAATTATTGCGGGAACAGTTTTAAAATAAGATGCAGATGTACTTTATAAATGTGTTTATAAATGTGTCGGATTGTACCACAACAAGTGACTGTTTGCAAGGGCTCCCTTCCTCTCCTTTTATTAGAATAACGAGAGACAATCAAAATCTTACCACCAATAAAAGGCATAACACTATTCATTTTTGTTTTGTTTAAATAAATGAATAATTTATGAAGGATGCAATCGGTTTTGAACTCAAATTCACAAAATTTTATTATTTTTTCATTCTGGATCCGTAGTACCCCTCATCACCTCTTCTCCCACTCCCTGCCACTGCCTATAAACCATATAACTCAAAAGCCTGGTGTGGAGGAGTGTGAGCAGTGTGCAAATGAGGACAGACATCGCTGTGACCCAGATGAGGCTTGAGGAGGGCCGAGTATGCCAGAGGGAAATGCCAAAGAGCCCACAACCCACAAGTGAGCACTAGGGACGGGCTCCATTAGAGTGTGTGCCTCAGATGCCTTATACAGATTCACTGTTTTGAAATATGAAGAGAGCTATCTGGCAAGAATACAATGGTAAATGTCCTAATGATCATATTAACTGGTCTGTTGACTGATGAAAAAGTATCCAAAGAGACCTTTCTTGAATTGAAACAGTTACAAGCTGAAGCAAATGACTTCAGCTCTCTCACTTGAAGCTGATCTCTATCAACAAAACGCTGTTAAAGTAAATAATTGTATATCTGGATAAAAAACAAACACTTTCCGATTGTTTGGGAAATGTACATGTAGAAGAGGATCATTGGCAGAAATCAGAAGATGGATGGCTGTAACCTGGAGATTACTTAGCATTCATTTAAGCCTTCTGGACAGAAAAACAAGGCTAGCCTCGGGGGTAAAACTGTCATCTTAAAGAGAACGGATCAGCATAGATCACCAAGGATCAGCTCGGATTTTAAATTCGAGGAAATAAATGGCTCCTACTAATTATTCTTTAATTAAAAAATGTCACTGTCTTATGTAGCTTCAGGGGTCACAAGCTGGTGTGCTTTTTGTGCCAGATACTGTAGATGGAAGGTTTGGTAAGGAAGGGCATCAGGGATAAAAACAACAACAAAACAACATGTGGGTAATTGCTTTCAACTAAAGAGATGACAGGAATAACTTGTGTTGTCACCTACTGTATACCTTTATATAATAATGTGTTAGTGTATTGTCATGGTTCACTAAATGACCCAAAAGCAGAAGACAGGAAGTAAGTGCTTAGAAGTATATTTAATTACAATTATATTGGCAAGAGGAAGCTGGACCGGGGACCACAGGTGAGTTGGAGGGAGAGATGAAGGTAGGTAGGCAGGTATGAACATTAGGAATCGACAGGCAGGTAGGCAAGGGCTACAGAAAAAATAAACCAAATCTTAGTAAAAAATATCAAACAACCAAGTAGGGAGCCAAAACTAAACTAGAGTACACACAAAGTGAGCATAATCTATTTATGGAGCTGGTGGTGATCGTGGATTGCTGTCTGCAGCCAGGAGTGTAGCATTAGCCACGCCCAGGTACAGGTAGGTTGGAGGCGCGGTATGTAAACTAATACATTTCATGACACAAACACACAAAAACCTTTACATCACACATGGTTAGTGGTTGTGTGAAGCCATTTATTGTTAAAAAAAAACAAAACCTGTTTACGCTTTTCAACTAGAAACGAGCCAAATGTCCCTGATCAAAAGTTTACATATTGTGCATCTTGGAACAGACATCATGTTTTTCAGAGAGTCCAATTTTGTCTGAGTCCTGTATTTCAGCTGATGTGAGTTTTTCTTTGCTCCTGAACAGTTTTCCTGGCAGTTGTTAAAGG
Organism: Lesueurigobius sanzi; assembly: GCA_900303255.1. Taxonomy (NCBI): domain Eukaryota; kingdom Metazoa; phylum Chordata; class Actinopteri; order Gobiiformes; family Gobiidae; genus Lesueurigobius; species Lesueurigobius sanzi. Next base: position 81,641 of record OMNZ01027762.1, on the reverse strand, counting down.
TCATGTTAACGTTAGATTTGAGTAGTTTCTGTTTCATTATGATTTCAAAGTTCTTTGACGATAAATGGCTTTGCACAACCACTACCCATGAGTGGAACAAAAGATTTTTGTGTTTTGAAAAATGGCCAAAAGAGGTAAGTTTACTTAAAAGGGTATGTAAACTTAAAAGGGTATATACACTTTTGGCCACAACTGTACATGGGCGTATTTGTGTCTAGTCTTTATACACTGCAAAAAGTGATCTAGAATTAAGTGAAATTGTATTGAAATCAGTAGATATACTTTGATTTGAGTAGGCAAGATCTAATTGAACTTAAATTTGTAATATAAATCTACATTTGCTTGAATTTAGACACTTGTTCCAGGTAGGTCATTTTACTTTCCTACTCAAATCAAGGGCACTGAAATATTATCAGTCAAACGTTTGGACACAGCTTTTCATTGTTTTCAAGACTATTCACCTTTTCTAAATGAGCTTCACAAAGTACTAGTGTGACGCTCATTGTGATATGCCAAAGAAGAAGTAGTCATAGGGTGGCAATTTAGTAGAATCTAATATATGAAGCATGTTTTGAGTTGTTTCACCCTTTTTTTGTTTACTAAATAATTCCATAATATATTATTTATTATTATATATAATATTATTTTATGTGTTCATTGGTGAGAATCTACAATGCAGTGTTCAATATAAAGAAAAGCCAATACTTAAAAAGTATACCCAAACCCAGACTGGTAGTTTATATTTGATTTGATATATGTTTTCAAATCAAGATTAGACATCGCAGAGCACATTAAAGACCACTTTAGAGCCAAACAAAAGTACCACATGCATTTTTGAACAAGTTTATAGAGGCCTTAACTACAGCATATTTTGTTGTTTAGGGATATTCTCTTGCCTAAATAATTGCAATTGTAATTATGATTCATTTATGGTCTACTGTGAACCACTAAGACAGGCACATTTTCTGCTCATAGAACTGTCAATTACACTATGACACATATTGAGAGTGAGCCCAAAGAGAGGCAGGTTATATCTATCTCCAGAACATTAAGCTTTGCGTGTGTGCTGACTTTTTATGCGTCAGATCTTAGTGCTGAATTGAATTTGTGGAAAAGTGAGTAGCTGGGTGTGACCATCCTCCCTGGGCTCCGAGTCCCTTCATCTCTCTCTCTACCTGAGTGCCATTTAATCCTCCCCTCATCCCCGGCTCCCAGCTGCCCCAGTCTCAATAGCGTGCTGCATTAACACTGAGGAACTTTCCCCTGCTGCCTGTTAGTCAAAGCTGATTGGAGATTACAGGCCTGCGGCGAAACACAGCCCCTCCATCTCATCTCAAGTCACTTCCCCAGACCCTTATCTGCCTTATCTCTCGCCCATGTAGCCATTTTTCTTTATCTTATTAATCCCAAATCTCCTCCATTTCAATGTCATCATCCTTCACCTGCCATTACGCTTTGGCCCCCATTCAGAGCGTTTTAAGTGTGTCTGAATGAGAGCACGAGAAAAAAGACTCCTGCTGTAGAGGGGAGCCAGGATGATGTCATGGGGGCATTTGTCCTCCTGGTGTGGAGGCTTCCCTTCCTCTGCTAATTACCTTGTACAAACTCGAATCTGATATGGCGGATATGAGGCCCAAATACAATTATTGTGGGCTAACAAAGAGATATTGAGATCCAGGGAATGAGACCACAAGTGAGATAGCATGAACACACACACACACACACACGCTCGCAAACACAACCACTTGTCCTTCCCCTCCATTCCCTCAGATAGGCTAATGTTATTACCAGGGTAATTATGCTCATTAGAGCCAGCAGCTGTAGAGAGGCCAGTACTGGCTGTTCAGCCTCCACCCCAAACCTCTCACATCTCTTTGTCTCACTACACACAGCACATTTGTACTTTTATTCTACTCTTTCATGGAGAGAATAGTTGTACACATTGCATGAGAACTGTTAATTACATACAATACAATTTTATTCTCACAAACCAACATGAATGTACTATTCTCCCACTCAAGATCAATAACAGCCCAATTGTATACTAAGCCAAAGGTTGTGAATTGTCACTGATGTAGGTGTTTTGTCAGGACACAAGGGGGCACTGTTTAGTTTAGTTAGTTCAGTAAAGTTTTTGTCGATATGATTCTATCGTGTTTTTTTTATTTTTTTTATCATGTATTTCCCTATTTTTTATTTTTGTTTTTAAGCTATAAAACTTCCTAGATCTGTATTTGTGATTGCGACAACAAACGGTTCCTTCTGCATGGGGAAGCTGTCTTGGAATAAAGTATTCAGTTTAAGGGCCTCTCTGTCCATTTGCATGTGCTCCTCGGGAAACAACCATGAAAATGACTCCCTTCACGCTTTTCAGGTTTATACCCGTCTGCATCTTTACACAGAAATTATGAGATCAACAGCTCAGACTGGCGCTTCTCTGTAAGATTGCTTCTAGTTTTATTACCTCGGCTGGAGCGGACAGTAGGTAACTTGTACACCGCAAAGCCCCGCATCAGGCGCTAAATGTCATGCATAGCTTGTTTTTATTGGCTGATGCGGCCTGTTGTGCCCTTCTCCTCTTCCTGGAAGCTATTGTTAAGAAGATGGTTGTTAATGCTGCTGACCAGATGGGCTCTTCTCCCCGCAGCCCTGACTGAGGCTGTTTACCATGCACTGGGCTGTGGAAAACAGGTGAGACGACTGTGGCGTGTGTGGACCAATCATGGAGCAGCTTGTGTCTGCTCCCATCCTGTAAACCTTTATTTGGCATTTCACACATGGGGCAGGGGATGGAATGGTAATAACAATAACTCAAAGTAAATCTGTTATTTATTGGCCATACCTGTTTGTGGCTATTAGGAAGAGAAGTAGACTAGGAAACATATGGCACAATTTCCCATCATCACACTGTCTTTCCACATTAGTGTGTTTTAAGGCACAGGTGAATAGGTCATTATTTAAAATTGAGAGACATCAATTTGATAAAAATGTATTGATGACGTTTTCTGTCATTGTCTGGTGCATAAAAATAGTCAAAAATGCCTATTTTTGTGGCGACAAAATCAAAATAATGGCTCGAGCTAGGTTTAAATTTATGGTTCGTTCTGTTCAGAGAAGATTTTGAATATTTTGTGTAGTTTTTGAATCAACTAGTTATGTGTGAATGCTGAATACATCTGTACAAATTCTTGTCAATACGGCTCGGAATTAAATATTGAAAAACCCCTCTGAACAAAATTGTTAGGTCCAAGACTGGAAAGTTTGGAGTCTATTGAAACTACTAAAGTGGAGATGTCACCAAAATGTGAGGAAAACACATTATGAGATCATCGTCAAGTACAATTTCCAATATGGTTCTATGGAGAAACATTGAATCAGTGGAATAATTGCACTCCTGGTTGTAAATATTTGGTAATGTATTCATATCCAGGTGAAAGTATATATGTCGAAGGTAAACATTTAGTTTTGCCTGCAGTGTCTTCCCTAAATGAGAGAAATTACTATTTATTTTCACCGTTGCCAAACCAGCCGCATGACTTTTGAAGATGTTCTCTCCTGTGACCAAATGTTTCTACTATTGGCTTGGCAAGCACTGAGCATTCCTGTCTCTTTCCAGTGTGGACCATCTTGAAATTTTGCAATTTGGTATCATGGCAACAGGAGGGTAAAGCCGGCCTGGGATGGTTGAGGAGGACTCTTTTAAAGCTCCAAATCAATCTGGCCTAATGGATGACCAGTGGCTAGCATGCACGTATGGATTAGTTTGTCCGGAGCACCTGCCCCTGCTCTGTCAACAGCGGATCAGGTTACTAGCTACATATTCACCAGGCTGAACCCACTTTGCCTGATCGACACCAAAAATGTGCACTTATTCATTTACTTACAGGCGGCGTGAGGGTAAAAATAGACATATAGTGTGGTTTCGGTGTAAAATTGACTTCCAAGAATAACGGCAATGAGATTTGTGGCACATATTCATACAGCATTATAACACCTGTCTCACACATTGAAGAAATGAGTGCAAAATGAAGCCCCTCCGGTTGATTATGGAGTTAAGCTGGCGGAGCAGACTGGTGGAGCGAGACCAAGGCCAGGCTTAACAAGAGCAGCCGGCTTCTGACCTCAACTGGGAATCAGAGAAGAGAATCAAGAGAGCGCAAATCTGCTTCTAAAGAGATTATTTTATTATGAAAAAAAACAAAACAAAAAAAAAGCAAGCTGGTCTCTTCTGACCTTGCACACTACTTGAACATTTGGTCGCGTGTTTGGACATAAAATTCGATTCACCATTCATCAAAAATAGCCCTTGTAAATAGCAGTATTGTGCCCCCAAATCCTCTGGTCCAAATAGTCTTCTGTTCCGCAAATCAAATCGTTTACCTGACACTTCGGATGGAATAAAAGGGACGAGTTGGAAACTGTGACCTTCTCTTGAAATAAAAAGACATGGACTCAACATATTCTCTTCTTACTAGTCTTCTATACTAGTTTGTTCAAAATTTTTAAATTATTTACTACATGTAAATTGTGCAGAAACACAAATAATTGGTTGAAAAACATTAAGGCGAGCCAGTGCAGGTGAAGAGGTGAATATGATGAACAAATGTTTTCATCATTGTACATTTTCATTATAACATTAAGGCATTTTATGTGTAAAAACTACAAAATTGCCTATGTTTTCTCCAACAAAAACAAAAATAATGAACAAATCCAGATTACAATGCATGGTTGGACTTGTTGATATATTAGTTGCAAAGATTTCTTCAGATGGGATTTTTATTTTTTAGGATTTAAAACTCAATAAATCAGACTAAAACATAAATATTGAAAAATCCCTGTGAAAAATCCTTCAAGATTTTTGTCCAGTACAAGAAGACTGGAGTGAATTTACATTTCCCAATAGTTCTGCGGAGAAATGTTGAGTCAGTGCAATAATTACTCCTTTTTGGTAATTTATCAGTTCCAAGATGAAAATATTGTATATGTAAAAAGACTAAAGTGGCCTAAAACTTGAAAATTGAAAAGGTTTTGCCGGCAGTGTCTCCCCTTTGCAGCAGTAACAGTTGAAAAGGTAATAGAATTGTAATAAGTAGGTGACACTTCATGATGACTGCACACTATGATACCTGTAACTATTAATTTCATCATTCCTAAAACATTTACAAAGCTTTCCAGGAGCGTATTAACTGATTCAAAGTTAATTTTACTGGTGTCATGTGTAGAGTACATGCAAGAGCTAAAACAATACGCAAAAGATTGAAAAATGATCTGCTTTTGCAATTGGACTCTTCAATTGTTAGTAAAACTGTGTATAAATAATGAAGGAAAAATGTACCAATGGCTTACAAACTGCTTGGTCATGGTTAGTTACTGAATTTAATACAGAATGCAACATGAGATTTATTACTATTACACACCAATCCAATCCAATCCAATCCAACTTTATTTGTATAGCACATTTAAACAACTAAAACAGTTTCCAAAGTGCTGCACAGGCAAAAGATAAAAAGCAAAAGACACAAGATAATAATCAATAAAATAACAATAATAAATAAATAAATAAAAATCAGTAAGATAAAAAAATAAAATAAAATCAGTTTAAAAAGCAGAGTAAAACAATAAAAAATAAAATAAAAAAAAACACAGAGGACCACACAACTCAAGCCGTGTTAAAAGCCAGAGAATAAAAATGGGTCTTAAGACAAGACTTAAAACACTCCACTGTGGGTGGAGTACTGAATTTAATACAGAATGCAACATGAGATTTATTACTATCACACACCAGGGCTTAACAAGCACAATATTAGTCAAACATTTGCGGTGCTATCAGTAAATTGCACTTTCCAACAGATTTATAACTGCTTCCCCTCTCCAACATGACTTACCCAGATTCAATCATGGACTATTACCAAGAATGCAAACATCATTTATGATCAGGGAGTTGGGTCGTCAAAGTCGTTACAAATGCAAGCTCAAAGTCCCTGATATGAACTCATTACTTTGTCATTTCCTTTATCCTTATGAACAAATGCCCCAGATCGGCACGTGACGGATGACCCCCGAGTGATAGACTCAGCCTTTGGGTTTTAGTGCGGGCTTTGTTCCCTATAGTCTTGACACCTTCCATCCGCTCCGTCCTGTCCCTCTCCCCACCAGCTGCTGGTGACCCCTCCGCACAGACCTGCCTCTGCCCGCCATGTGCCGGGAGTCAAAGGGGTCCCACCTATCGCTCATCAGAAAAGGAACCCCGCCACCACCTCCAGCCCGGCGCGGAGCTGAGGCGCGATCAATCCGGGGGCCGACAGAGATGGATTGGGATGGCCACGACCCTGTACCTTTCATGAGGGGGGGGGGTCCCGGCCTCCCAAAGCACTGCTGTCACCGGCACATAATAGGGGTTGAGGATGGGTGAGCGGGTCAAGTCTGCCGCCCCGGGATGGGAGTCGTCCCGGATCAATTCAGGAAAATGTTTTTCTCTTTAACTATTGTAAAACACTGCAATGACAGGGCGGATAGTGATACAGTGGGCTCAGATTCAGGACTGCAGTGCACGATATGACAGAAAAAAGGTATTTGGCTTGAAATAGTACATTCAACATTACAAGCAAATCAAAAAATATGTTTTTTTCTCAGCAAATTGTGTCAAAATAAAAAAGATAAAGGATAAAATTGAACTAACTTAGAAAGATTGAACCTTTGCACATTTTTAAGTTTCTGTGTCTGTTTTTGTAATCTTTGTTAGATGAAAACCTCAGTAATTTTGCAATATATGGCTTGAAATGGATATTGCGTCGATGCAGCCACAATTCATACTCCTATTGATTCGTTGAAGTATGTTTTGTTCTATTCTCTCCTATGTTGAAATTTTTCATTCAGACTTATACGGGGGCTATTTATTTCTGTATCATTGGCAATAAATGGGATTTAGTACAACCTAAACCTTTCTGAATGTTCAAAAACCTCCAAAGACTAAAACTAAGAGCAATGGAAAAAGGTCCACAATTGGTGTATGAGGTTTGAATACTTTGTCACAATACAATTTTAGTTTGTCTTTAATTTCCCGTTTTAATGTATTGTAAGGCAAGAGTGTCTGTTCTTTTCCAAGAAACTCCCCAAAACAAGGCAGACCTGGGCCAGTTTGCTTTCTTAACATTTTCATCTGAAACATATAAATTGTCTAATCTTCACAATAAGGTATCAGTTCCAAAGAACCATATCTGGCTCTGTGCTCCCTTGTGTCTGCATCTCCGGGACCATAACTTTCATATGCAAGTACTGACACTGACATATTTCACCTTGTAGTGGACCAAACATAAGGCACGGACAAAAGGTGTAAAAAACTAAGAATCTGTATTAATACAAACCTTACCTTAAGTGTAAGTAGAGTAGCACAGTGGTTAGCGCTGGTGTTTCACAGCTAGAAGGTCCCTGGTTCGATCCCGGGCCAGGATGGGTTTCTGTGTGGAGTTTGCATGTTCTCCCCGTGTCTGCGTAGGTTTCCTCTGGTTTTCCCTTCCGCTAAAAACATGTACAATAGATCAGGATGAATGAGTGTGTTTGTGTGTACGAGTGGGGGACAATGGATTGAAATTAGCCCAAGGCTATAATCTGGAGTGGTGTGTTAACATGCATGGTTCTCAGGTGTGTTCATTAACATGCACTGTCCCAACCAAATAAACAATAAATAAAATAGACAAATGTGTGATGTGTGATAAACTTATCAGAAAGTGAGAAATAATACTAACACTGAGTGGTGGTGGTGGTGGTAGAGGTATCCACCACACACCTCTCTGTGTTCACTGGACTCTCAGCAACTAAATCATCCGCTCCGATTTCAAATCGACAGATCCTAGCTCAAACAGCAAGGCACAATATGTCAAATAGTCAAAAAACACATGTCTAGTCAAATATTTGTTTTGGTGTTAGTAACTTCCACAAATAAATCACCAGCCAAACAGTCAATACATCATTTGAAACCACAAGCCGCTCTGAATAAGCAGAAATTAGATTTTTCTATTTCAGCCTCACATTACGGTCAACCAGTGTATTCTATCTCTGTTTTTCACTCCAGCAGCAAGCCCCAAGGTCCGATCTTTTATTTGCTACCAAGATTGGCTGTGTACACCTTCCAGATACTGAGAAAAAAACCTCAATAAATACAAATATAGCATTTTCACGAAAAAGACCCAAAACGAAAATGCACCGATTCAATGTTTCTCCATAGATATATGGGAAATCTTCTCAAAATGCCATTCCCTCACATTGTTGAAACCACCACTTTAGGTGCTCCTACAGACATCAAACTTTGTATTATTATAGGTAACAATATTTTGAAGGTTTTTCCAGAGGGATTTTTCAATAGCCAATTCCTAGCCTGATTTATTGTGGTTTGAACCCCCCAATTTTTTTTTTTTTTTACAGATATATTCACTAATTCTTTGCAACTAATACATCAACAAAATAAAATCGTATAAGTTCAAACCTGGCTCTATATGAACATTTTATCACCAAAATATAGGCATTTTTACACATAAGATGATGGAATATATAGGCCTATATACTGTATATCTCATATGCCAGAGCAAACCTGTTCCCCGTTCATCTGCAGTGTTTTAAAACCAAAGCCAAAGTGTGCAATCCAATAATAAGTCTCATATCGTATGTATTTACAACTGCGGTGGGAGGAATAATTAAAAGACTATCTCCCACTGTGTCAAAAGTCATGTATTGACTGACAGAGAATAAAGTTGAAGTTTCCCTGTCACGTGTTCCTGCCCACAGCCTGTCTGCTCGCTCCTCCATGAGAATAATAGTCTTGACATTCTGCCTGGCATCATCACGCGCTCCCTGTTTGAAGGGCGCCCGTCTAGTGTTTTCTGATTTACTTCACAGCAGACAGAGTGATTGCCTCATTCACACGAGCATTGACAACAAATTTCATTCATAGATGCGAAAGCCCCCACAATGCCATAACAGGATGATTTAGAGTGAAAGATCTTATTCACCTTTCTGCACCGGGGGCTGAAGGAGGATCATTCTCATGTAGATGTGTCGTCGTGCAAGTGGCTTGTATACAATTTCCATTTTGATCAGGTGTATACACAAATAAAGAAAGGGCAGTGGGTTCTTCATTTGATTAACTAATCATAGTCTTTGTGATGCTCCTCAGAGAGCCTCGGGGCCAGTGTGGGGCTGGACCCGCTGATTAGCCTGTGCATGATTGTTGAGAACATACAAATCAACACATCTCCAATCCATATGTTAGACTGGATCAAACAGCTATTGTACTTTTCACGTCTCTAATCTCCTTTCCCACTGTCTACTGAGCTGATAGCCACGGTGTAGTCCCTGATCAACAGTGACTAACCACTGGATGAATCAAGAGTGGGAGGTAATGAGCTCCTTACTGCTCCCTGGACTCAGGACACAGGTTGTCTGTGGCATTATGTTAAAGCTATATTCTGATCATATGCCTTTTAGAGCCAGGGGACAGGCTCCTATAGCTGGGGTCTCCTTTTTTTTACCCCATTAGCTACTTTCATTGAACAAAAATGGCTGTTGACAGTGAGCAGTTGTTATTTCTACACAATTTAAAGGCACAATGCGGAACATTCCAGGTTATATTGTTGTTTTTTTTCCCCTCCCTATAAATATCATTCCTTACTTTCTTCACACATTTCTAAAATCTCATTTCTTCATAGAGATGAGTTTATGAGCAAATTTCACAACTAGCAGGGTCACTTTTTAGGGTCACTGTCACAGAAAGGTGACAAAAGCTGCCTGAAATGGACAAAATGGCTTTATATTTAGATGCACAGTATTATATCCACAAATATGTGACTTTACATAATACGAAAGGAGGGCAAAACAAATGTCAATCCACTACTATGGAAAAAAAATCAGGTGTAGTGCCTTTAAGTACTTTCTTTTTGATCAGACCAGTTCAGGTTTATGTTGATGCTGTCACAGAAGCAACTAAACTGTCTGCAAACTTGAGCGAACACATGGCTCTTCTGTGATGTCCAGTAAGATACACAATGCTTCTTAATGCTTTCAATCATTAAGAAGATGACCTGCAGTCAAAGCAGAACAGCACTTTCATGGGGATGAGCTGGTGTCGCAGAAAGGTTATGAGTCAGGTTTTGTTAGGGAACAATACAAATCAAATTGCTATTTATCACATTGGGGTCATGCTTTATACTGTTGTACCACACAGCCATAACCTTGTCTCTCAGGTCTCTCAGGCACCATGTGTTTTGGTCTTGATCACCAGTATGACACTCAACAGGGGTCACTTATCCCTCTTCATGTGGAAGCACAGCCAGACTTGAATGGTCAGAGAGCACCATATCTTAAGTTCATCTCTCTGGGATGCTAAACCAACTCCTGCATAAGACTTCCAGACTCCTGCCTATATTTTGCATCCATCCTCCCGGTCACCTTTGCTTTTTCAGTTTGAAGACAGTCCAGACCGCTCATAGTAAAGACAAGTTATCTTCTAAAAAATAAATAAATAAAAAACCCAAGGCACTCCTCCCACAACAAAAGCTTCTTGAATAGGGCTTGTTTGGAGCCGATACGAGTGGAAGGAACCAACAACTTGGTTTGTTGTTTTTTTTTTCATTTTTCTTCCCAACACCAAAGAGCACCTTCCCCAAGCACTTTGTCTCTAGTTTTTCTCACGTTTTCTTCTGTGTAACAATAAAAAACACCCTTAATCAAAATGGGTGAAATGTTGCACAGTTTGACTTTTTATACTTTGCTATATTTACATACATGTTGGCAGATTTTGTTCCACAAGATCAGAACAAAGACAAAAAGCATCTGTAAGTTGCCACATCACACGTATGTATAATCGGCGTTGTGGCACTAGTATTTCATAATTTATAACTTAAAAAATAGTCGATCAATGTAAATTCAGCCCAGCAGGTACAGAAGGCGGTGAAGCCGTTAAAATGCAGCTAAAAACAACCACTGCTAAGGTTTTTAACATCATTTTGAGCAACAGGATTCCCTTTCCGCTGAGCACAAATGTAAATCCTCCACGAATAAAGAAGCCTCCCTCCGCTGTCGACAAAACCAAACAAAGCACTCCTCCAGCCTCCCTCCTCCAGGCTCCCGAGTGCTCCCAGCCTCTTCCCGCTCCTCCAGCAGGCTCTCCGTGCGCCAGCGTTTCGGTCTCTCGCATCATCACAGGGGCCCGTACAGAGAACTCGGCGGCCCCTCTCCACCACTGATCTCCTTTGATAGCGCTCATTATGCAAACTGCTCCCAACTCCTGCCGCATAATTAGGGCTTAATTAATTTGAGTGAAATCTTTCATCTGTCTGTGTCCGGCCAGCTCCTTCCTTCCATTTACAACATGATATTAATTTCAGAGGGAGGAACGGTAGCGCAGCTGATGAAAAGGCCGATATAATTAATCAAGTAGGGTATCTTTTTTCCTTCATTTTTGCAAGAATAATAATAAGTGTGATGAGCGCCGTCTGATTAACCCTATTATACTGCCTAATTAGGGTGATCATTTAATAATCAAGGAAGCAGCACAATTACCAAAGAATGCAAATCATGCCCACTAATGAAGAGTGGACCAATCCAGGGATTTCTTTGTTAGGGGAAATGTGGCATTTAGAAATCAAAGGTCAGGAGAAGGCTGCTCTGTCAGTGAACACATGCTAAACAGTCAAATAATACCAAATGCATCATGGGTAGGGGCAGTGGGAACAATTAAATGGCAGAATATGGAGCTGTTAACCTGATATCCAATGATTCCAGCTTTCAGGACCATGGACAGCAGTTCTTCATGCCAGCGATGCTTGTACTTCCTCCACAAACGGGAAATGATCCAAGATAGTCATTGATGGTGGTGTTTACGCGGTTGCCTTAAGATGAATGAGTGACACGCTGACTAATATTTGTGAGGGGGGAGGCCGAAGAGCGGGTTTGGATAAAAGATAGGGCTCATTAGGTTTGCCACAGGCCATTTTTCTTCCCATTGATGAAACAACTTCCGTCAAGATTGCGCTGACCTCATGCGCAGCCTCTTACCGGCAACGAGAGTGTTTTTTTTTTTTTCTCACATGAGGATGTCATTACAATAGAGGGCACACGCTGTTGCAGATCATAACGTGGAGTTAGTTCGGTTTAGTTATTGACAGTTATGGCAAAGATCCTTCAGTCGTCATCTGTTCATCTGTAGTTGAAGTGTAGGATGTTTCGCTCTTCATTCAAAGAGCTTCGTCAGCACTGAGCAAACTTGAACACCAGTGGATCTGATAAAGAACCAGTAGGAGGAGTTTGACTCTCTTTGTTCTAAAGGTTGGAGGAAAACACCTAATCACTACTCATTACCTTCCTATTGTCTTGTCCTGGACTGTGTTCTAAGGCTACTCGCTCCTTCCTATAGTCCTGCCCTGGACTCTGGCCCAGCCTCATTAGCATGACAGAGGGCTGATTTTTCTGAAGGATGCTGGTATAGACAGGGGCTAAATTAAAATGACCGTAAGGTGTCATTTCTGCTTTTTAAGATTTCAAGCCTAAAAACATTGATAATTAGGTTTAATTATATTTATTTAACCCCTCCTCGGGCCGCCACCTCATCGTGGTGGAGGGGTTTGAGCACCTGAATGATCCTAGGAGCTCTGTGTCTGGGGCATTATGGTCCTGGTAGCGTCAACAGCCCCTCATGATGAGACCATCAAGGCCAGTTACGTTGCCCAGGAGTGTTATGAGGCCGTCCTCCTGTGGACCCACCACCTGCAGGAGGAGCCATAAGAGACTGGTGCAGCTTGGACTGCAGCCAGCGCTGCAGAAAATGGATGGATATATTTATTTAAGTGGTTTATTTTATCCTCAATCCACAACTATGCTGTTTTCAATGAAAGTCTTATTAAATATAGTGCCAGGAAGATTTTTTTATATCTTGAAATGACATTGGGACCTCCAGGTGTGGGAACTCATGCCCTTGAGTGATTATTTAATATATTATATTGTCACCTTTTGCCCAAATTGAGATTTTTATTTCATTCTTCTTTCTTACACTGCAAATTTAGATGTCTCTGTCAACTAGAAAGATCCTTTACAACCAAAGAAACCCCCTTTGTCTATGAGTTAAGTATGAAGTATAAGTGTAGAATAAAAGTTCTCCCCAAAATCTTAAAATGTAATTCAAGTTCATGGCACTCATCGACATTCCCAAAAGAAAACTTGGTTCCATTCTTTTCCACATCCTTCGAGATGACCACATTGAGCTGTGTGTCTGGGGCATTATGCTCCAGACACACAGCCGATACTATTTTTGTGTGAAATAGTCTCTGGACATTGTTTGGCACCTTGTTTGTTCTTAGCGGTGATCATTTTGGGAATGATCTTCTCTAATTGTGGCCAAATCATTTTTAATTACATTTTGTAATCTGAATGAAGGAGGCTGGAGGTTTTTAATCGTCACATTTTTAATTTCCCTGAGTTTCCTTTGTGTTTTTGGAAGAGTTTCTCACTGACATGCTTCTCTGATCATTAACTAACAGTGCTAATACCTTCTGTTTTTCTCTCTCTTTAGAAAGTTTTATAGTCTGATACTCCTCAGGATCTGGTGCTTTATTATTCTGTAAAGCGCTTAAGGTGACTTGTGTAACGTAGAAGGTGCTACTGTATACAGATACATTCTCCAATGCCCTTCTGTAATATCTTTGTCATCAGTGAGCCGATCCACACTGCCCACACAAATAATTTTCACAAAAGAAGTGTCCAAAAGTGGTTACAAGAATCAATAATGTGTGTGATGTTGGTCAGTTCAAAGGATTTTCAGCTGAAAGATCAAGACGAGACACTGCAGGTGAATAGAAATAAATGGAAATTGAATGATATCAATTTTAAACTTTTGCTACAGTATATGTTCCTGACATAAATATGAGGAAAGAAATGTATTGCAAGTTCTCCGTCATATTATGTTTTCATATATTTTTGGCGACAAAATCTAAATAATGGATAAAGCTAGATTTAAATGTATGGTTTTATTTCATTTAGTTGCAAAGATTTGTTCAGAGGGGAATTTAGATATCTTGTTTGGGTTATTTGTTATTGGTGAATAAATCAGTAAAAAATACAATTTTGCCTTGTTTTGGGGAGTTCGAAACTCAATAAATCAGACTAGGAATTAAATATTGAAAAATCCTTCTGAACAAACCTTCAAAAGTATTGTTAAGTCACTGGAAAGTGTGATGGCTGTAGGTGCTACTAAAATATAGATGTTGCAAGAGTGTAAGAAAAATGTATTGCGAGAAAATGGGCTTTCTGTGGAGACATGTTGAATCAGTGCAATAACTGAACACCTTATTGAAGATCTGGCCATGTATTTGTTTCCAGCCCAAAATTGAAAATGGAAAATATTGACTTCTGCTTGTAGTGTCTCCCCTTAATGGCAGTTCGGGGATCTAATCAAAAACCAAAAACCCAAACCACTTCTACAAGGAAAGCAACCTCCACCATCCCAAACCTTCTTCTGATACATTTGTGATTCCTGCATATATTGGCGAATGATATTACAGTCGAGCCTATTACTTTTCCCTGGTCTACTTGTCTTTCCCATTTGTATCTTGGAGCTATGTGCATTTGTGTCTAGATAGAATGAATGAATGTACCTCAATTTGCCGCTCTTCACCCCCATAGTGCAGCGGTGCTTCGGAGAACTCTTGTGAGATAATTGAATGAGCCGGGCCAGTGGGGGGAGACCTGTAGCGGCCGATGTGGTCGCCCGCTGCTCTTATTAACAGTAATACGGCATCCGCTCCGGCTTTTTCGCCCCTGCCACATCCCGCGCTCATGAATACAGAAATGAATGTGATGGACGTCAGAGGTGCGCGCAGGAGGGGGAGGGCGAGGGGGGGTACAGGGCCGTGGCCATTTTTAATCATCTCCCAGATAGAACAATCGCTTCATCCACCTCCGCAGCCCCCAGAGGTGAATGAGCGTTTAACATTCCAGGGCATGCTTTCCACGACGGAGGACCCCGCCCCGACAACAAGCAACAGACTGATGATGGAGGGACACTCGGATGTTTCTGATGAGTAAATTAGGGATAAACATGCCCCTGGGACCACGGCCGCCGACGGGAGCGCCATGGTTTACACATCCTCCACAGGAACAGGGGGGGGGGGGTATCTAGACATTTACATGCGATACTGTGTCATTGAAATGCATTGGTCAGTGTACAGGAACACATGTGATTGAAATAGACAGGAGGAGCATCTAGCAGGGCAGATTAGATCACAATTTTAGGGTTGTATTTAGCAGACTGTAGTGATTGATGTCAGCAGTTCTCAAACTTCTAACACCACGTGAAATATTTGACCCTCCAACTGCCACCTCACCTGATAAAATATTTGACCTCGCAAGCACTACTACTGATCAAATCAGGACTGAAGGGGGTGTAAAAAGGGTCAACAGTAGACCTAATGTGGACCATATGGAGGAAATAGTCCGGGAATGTGCCATCAAAGAAGAACAAGATCAATATTCAAACAGGTAACAATAATGGAATAAAGCTCTCTTCTGTAAAATGAATATAAAACTCAAAGAAAAAAGGCAAAAAATAATAGAACAAGATATAAAATATAGAAATATACAAACAAAATATCAAAAGTTGGCAGCGCAACTTAAGATATTATCTATGTTTACATTATAATGGAGGTGATTGTGATAAAGTGACATTGTTCACAGGTATTTGTAAACACTGGGGTTAGGCACATATTAAGTAAACAGCCCCTCCTAGAACCGCCTTAAGGTGGTGGAGGGATTTGAGCACCAGTGCTCTGTTGTCTGGGGCATTATGCCCCTGGTAGGGTCTCCCATGGCAAACAGGTCCTAGGTGACGAGTCAGACCAAGAGCGGTTCAGAAGCCCCTTATGATGAGACCATCAAGGCCAGTAAGTTGCCCAAAGGTGGGGTAGTGTTGTGGGGCTGTCCTCCCGTGGACCTGCAGGAGGGGCTATAAGGGACTGGTGCAATGTGATCCAGGCAACTTGGAAAGCTGCCCTTGTGACTCAGCAACAGATCAGCGGAAGAAGATGGATGGATTAACTATAGTAGAATTGTAGAGTCTGACAGCAGTATAGGGATGAAGGACCTTAGCTCTCCTTCCTGCACTGAGGATCTGATACTGAAGAAGCTGCTCAACTCCTCTACAGTCCAGTGCAGTGAGTGAGAGGGGTTGTTTATGATGGATGTGAGCTGGGCCAAAATCCTCCTCTTGACTGTTGGTCATATATCTATGGAACCTGCACAGCACCTCAAACAAACCTGTTTTCAGATACGTGTGATTGTTGAATGAGTTTAGCATTAACAGTTCTACTTGTTGGGCAACAAATCATCTAACGATGGCATCAACAAGCTGAAGTGGACAATTCTGTTTTGTATATTGATAACATTTATAGATCATTTTGTAAACTATAGGACTGTGCATGTTACACATGTCAAAACTCTTCAAATGAATTACATATTCTAATTGTTGTTGTCACTGCATTTACAGCTTCAACTTCTGAAAACTTTCCTATGTTCTATATAGGCCTTTAGACATTTTGAATTATAATTGCATGATCAATGTTCTTGATGCAGGCACAGGTCATTCTAAAATACTAAAGTAAAGTGGTATTGTTCTCTGAGCATCATTTGCATTTCTAACTTACAGTCATGGCCACCGAATGCTAAACTCCATTAGTCTCTTTGCAGTTAATCCAAATCCACACGACGAGTGCACTCTTCAAAGTACACTTTAAAGTCTAGACAGCTCTATGAGGGCCAAACAGCCATTTTACCCAGTGATAGCTGCCGTTCAGAGAGGAAGGGACATGTTCTATTGTTGCTGTTCAATGCAGTCCTATATATAAATAAAATGCAAAAACTAAACAATAAGAAAACCATTCTTTGACACCCACTTTGGTAGATCACAATCTTTTGAGATTTAAAATCTGTGCACAGGCTACACACACTTAAGGACAGACATGAGGACACACATACACACACATACTGTACACATACACACAATGAGGAGTCCCAGACAGATGATGGCATGAGAGAAAGTTCAGACTCAGATAGACTAAAAATCCTATAGAGTGTGGGCAGCTTAACTCTAAAGTAGCTTAAGTGTTGTTACTTCCAAAGTTGGTCCAGTAAATAGTGCCAATAGTACTGAAGTATTTAGGTCTACTCACTAGAACCCAGCGTCTGTTTATTTTGCATACATTTTGAAGAAAATGTGTGCAATTTTCCATTTTTGCGGCATTTCAGCAAATTCAACTCATTTCCTACAGCAGGCCGATGACTGCGTTATTGTTTGTATACTTTGTGTGATTATCAGTGGGAGGTGGGGTGGCACCAAAAATACTTCTTTTTATTTCTCTTGTGCATCTGAAAATGACCTGAACACACAAAAACACTTTGATTGAATCCTCTTGTCTTGATTTATTTGTGTCCCCTTCATGTTTACAAACATGTGCCCATTATCAAAGCAGTGACATTTCTGCCTCAATACTAATGACTGATTATGATGTTCCCAAGTGATCTTTCTTAGAGTCTAAGATTTCACAAGAAATCATCACAACATCAACAAGGAGCGAACGTCCACACAAGTGTAATGTTTAAACAAAACAAGCCTGGAGTATCCCCCATCCATAGACCCTCCCCCAAAACAAAACAAATAAACAGTGGAACAAACTGAGAAACCTTGAGGAGAACCACAATGAGGCTCCACTCCCATGAACAGCCGGGCTATAGATAGTCCCAAGGCCGACTTAGTCCCTGGCTAACATCATTATTCCAATGGGAAATAGCATCATTTCATTACTTTTTCTCAATGGGGACAAGGTCCAAAACTCTTGTTCTTCAAAATTAAGTACTGACATCATAAAATACATGACTTTTCTTTTATGAAAGGATATTGGAAGCCATAGATAAATGCAATTTAATCAATTTAGGGGCTCATCTTAGACATGTTCTAGGCCCCTAAATGGTCCACCCCAAATGATTTATTATTATAAAAAAAATAAAAAATAAATGCTCACCATCCAATCATTTTCTTTAAATCAGTTTCTATATATTAATTTTTTCTTTTTGTTTTTTTTAATTTAAAAAAAACATGAATTTATGGTGTTTATAGCTATTTTTAGGCGTTTATATTTTTTGTACAACGGGTGCAAAGTTGTTCATCTCTCATTACACAAAAAGTATGAATGCAACTTTGATACATCCCTGGCTGTAAACCACCAAAGCCCACTAGTAATTATTAGTAAAACATACATTTTTGTGTGTTCCTATGTAGAAAATAAATAAATAAATAAATGAGTGAAAAGTCTTCTGATCATGCGGCAAAAAGACATTTCACCTTTGTGTATAAGCATGTCGCTACATGTGTTTCGGCTGCTTTTAAGAAGAGCTTGAAAACATGACATCGTGTCAGTCTTGTGGTGTCCTGACAAAGTGTGTGCTCACTGCTCCCCCCCAGGACAAAGGCTGAAGTCCCGCCTGTGCTGCGTCCGCGGCCAGGCTGATTAAATCTGGGTCCCTCGCTGGCTCTCTCCATGGTGCTGAAAGAGCCCTCTATCAGATTACGACCTGCCAAAAGAGGACCTTGGCTAATCCATTCCAGTAATTGATTGACAGTGCACTGAAGGTGGACATGTAGTGAACACCAATTATTGCGTATGGCGCGGCTGTATCCCCCCCTTTAAAACGATAGCGTTAGTCGTGAAAGAACATGGAGCCAATCAGTCTTTTGACTGTCACAGAAGGTGCGCTGCTGCGGGCACGTCTACGGCTGGGACAGAGGTCGTCTAATCACTGTGTAATGACTAACTGCTCCACATGTCCCCCTGGTAACACGGTTAATATTTGACAAGAACAGATTGGAGAAATCTGAGTAAACTGCAATGCTTTGGTAACATTGAAAATAGGCCTATTTGAAATCCAATCATTCATCTCCACAGCTCGTCTGGCGTAATCTCTCTATTTTTTCCACATAGACCTATTTTACTGGCTTCAAAATTAACACAAAATAGGACACACATGGAAACTTGTGGAAAACTTGTATAGAGTTGCCGAATCCCAAATGATTATGAATGATTGTTTTAAAGTGTTTTCCGCGCAGTAAAGTGACAGAGCATAAAGAATAGGGCGGCATGGGGACATCATTTGAAATCCTATACGGAGAGATACGTGTTGGAGGCTGCAGCCGGGAAGTTGCAGCTGTATGCTAATTAGGCGCCTATGCTTCCCATCCGCGCAGGACAGCACGCGCCACTGAGCAAACATGCGCATGCGCAGCTGCATCCGCGGTCAGGAGGAGCGCCCCACAGAAATGATCACGAAGTAAAAGAGGAACTCGTTAAAATGCCATCAAAGCGCGCAGCCAGCAAACCACGGCATGCACGACTTAAGTAAACGCGTAAAAGTTGGTTTACAGCATATAGTCTGAATATAGCCTTGATCTGAGGGCTAAGTTTTTCCTAAAATATAACGATAAACTGTACCAAGTGATAAGTTTGACCGATTTGCTTTACTTATTTATTTATGTAGGTTATTTATTGTTATTCTTGTGCCTGGAATCATTTACGTGACTTGGGAAAAAATAGCCACTCTTAAAAATGGCACTGTAGACTAAATAACGGTGTGCTGGCGGCAGGTGAGAAGGCATCGGGACACAGAGGCCTATTGAAAAGAGGGCAGGCCTGCGGCTCAGCTCCGATTGTGTAATTATTTGACTTGGTCATACTGCAGCTTTATGCAAATGAGGGGAACAATGTGCGACGATGGAGATTAATTCCTCCCCGGTCTGCGGCTGAAAGGAGAATGCACCACTGCTCAGAGGCACAGTACAGCCTATACATTGGAAACTTTCTAAAAAAAAAAAAAAAAACCCAAACAAAAACAATAAAAACATAGAGGACTACTGCTCTTGCGTAGCTGTGTGAAGAAATGGAAACTAAAGGAAAACTTTACATCTTTCACAAACAAGATTTCAAATGGATTCAACAGGGGCTATGTTAACTCTGTGACCACATGTTGTCAACTTTGAGAAAAGTAAAAAAAAAAAAAGTAAACTTAATTCAATTATATTCCAGGGTCGGACCTATTTATAAGCCAGTGTCCAACTTTCGCGGCTGAAGGCTGGTATGCGGACTCCTTTGTCTGCAGGCGCTGATTACGCCCAGCACGCGTCTCGTGGTGGGCCAGATTGTCCACTAGTCCCGCTTCACAGTGAAGAGGTCAATTTGCTTTCCCAAACCAAAAAAGGACAGGGATCCCCACGCAGGGGCAGACGTGGCCATTGTGCACAAAGGCCAGAGGGCTCTTATTACTTATGTATGCACCGAGATGTCTGATTTATATGTCGAGTTAAACTACCGAGGCAGACACGTGCCTTAAAATAAAGAAACACTCCCTCTATCATATTTACTTAGGGGCCATAAAATAAAGCAAACAGAACAATCAGGCAGCCTACAGTGCGCGTGGAGCTGCCGTGGGCTGTGCGTAAAAGTTGTGTGTAAAGAGGCAAAGTAAACAGCTGTGGGCATGTAGGAGAAGCAGAGGCACTGAGAGTATCACACGAGTCACTGGGAAACCTATTCCAGTATATGCTGTTATGCTGTACAGTTGCACACACATCACACTAGGTCTATATCTAAAATACCTTTAATCACTACCTTTATTTTTTGAAGTTGTAGTAGTGACAGACATTTCCTTTTGGCAACAACGGGGGCCCCCAGAGGAGAGCCACAAAGCCGTGGCACGTGTGCATTTGTATAGGGGCCCATCAGACCGTAAAAAGGAAGGTCCCGGCGTGTGCCTCTGTAGGGGAGGGGCTAGACGCACACATTAATGTAATAAACCGCCAGTGCATCTGCTAAGCTATCTGCACATCCTCCAACGAAATCCACCAAAGCCAGGCTCTGAACCCTCCCACAATCAAATCCACTGGGATCTTGGTTTCATCCGATTGGTCGGGGATGCGGCGAAGAGGGGGGGCTGAACAATAGCATCATTCCGGCATAAAAAGAGTGGAGCTATGCCTTAGAGACGAAAACATTTCAGGAACAGAAGGATCGATATACAGGGGAGATAAAGTCCCACACGCTTCTGTGTTGCCATATTTTGAACCAACCTGGATCCTCGAGAAATCCTTCATCTCCCCGAAGTGCCTTTCAGTAACAACTCGCCAACATGCCTAAAGGCTTCCTAGTAAAAAGAAACAAGAAATCGACACACGTTTCCTACAGGACGCGCCCAGACGAGGATGACCTCCAGGAGCCTCCCAACCCAGCTGCCTTGCCGAGTCATGCGGACCCCTCCCCGCCGCTGTCCGTGGCGTCCAGTCCAGACCGCGTGGATTTCACTGCTGCTGATGCGCTCGTGCCAAGACTGGAGAAACCGGCGCAGTTCGGCAACCCGGAGACGGTGTACCAAGCCCTTTACAGCCCCACCCGGCCAATCAGCAAGGAACACGAGCGGGGATATTTTGAACGAAGTTTCAATCTAGGCTCACCCATTTCTGCAGAGTCATTCCCTACACCTGCCTCGCTCTCCGGCCTGGACCACCTCCTGTACGCTCCAGTCGATCTGAAAATCGGAACCAGCAACAGCAGCCGCAGCGGCACCACCTCCTCCTCCACCAGCAGCAGCAGCAGTAGCAGCCTCCTGGCACCAAACAACCGCATAGCCACCAAAAGACCCGCTGAAGCCACGGAGCGCAAACCCAAACCCGCTGCCAAAAAACCCAAAGCCATCAGAAAGCTCAACTTCGAAGACGAGATGACGACCTCTCCAGTGCTCGGGCTCAAAATCAAAGAGGGCCCGGTGGAGATGAAACCACGAGCACAGTCAGTGGCGGGAAACAAACCTTTAGGGGAGTTTGTGTGTCAGCTTTGCAAAGAGGCGTACGCGGATCCATTCTCTCTCGCACAGCACAAATGCTCGCGCATTATCCGTGTAGAGTATCGCTGTCCCGAGTGTGACAAGATGTTCAGCTGCCCAGCCAACCTCGCCTCTCACCGTCGCTGGCACAAACCCCGGGCCGTTGCCACCGGGATGCCCCCTGCACAAGGCATCAAAGCCGATATGGCCAAAACGCCTCATCTGGGTGTCAAGTCCGATGAAACCAAAGACATAAGTGACAGAGACACCCCGAGCCCAGGTCTGTCTGAGTCGGGGTCTGAAGATGGTGCGTATGACTGTCAGTACTGCGGGAAGAGGTTCAAGCGCCAGGCATACCTAAGAAAACACATCATGGGGCACCAGGCCCTGCAGAAGAAAGTGCTGGAAGAGTTGCAGACCACCGAGCGCGCACCAGAACAGCCTCCCGTGCCCCCCTCCTCCTCCTCTTCCTCAGAGGAAGCGTCAAACCAAAGCCCCCTCAACCTGAGCCCAGTGGACTGCCTACTGTGTCCCGTGTGCGGGGAGAGTTTCACCAGCAGGGCCGGCCAGGAGAGACACCTGCGCCTCATGCACTCATCCCAGATTTACCCGTGCAAATACTGCCCCGCCACACTCTACAGCTCGCCGGGGCTCACCAGGCACATAAACAAGTGCCACCCCTCGGAGAACAGGCAGGTGATCCTGCTGCAGATGCCAGTGCGCCCAGCCTGCTAGAGACAACACTCAACTCGTGCCTTTGAAGCAGAAAAAAGCAAACGAAAAAAAGTGGCTTTGGGATGAGACCGAGTCTGTGATGCTCACTGCCATAACTTTAGGCCAATGAAGGGCAGGGCGGTTTAATGTAGTTGGTTTCTTTTTCATGCCAATCAGTGATTGTTGAATGCTTCTCTCTATCTTTAATTACATATAGGCCTATTTTGAGATTTACATTCTCAAATTAGTTTATCAAGTTGAAGAATACAAAGCGTTAGTTTGACTGTTGAAGGGTATTTTTCTAGAACAGCACGTGTGCTCAATTATAGCTTCTAGACCTAAGAATTGTCTTAAAATCTCAGTAACCTTTTCCCCATCAAAGCCTTCGACTTCACCGACCGTGATTGCTCTCGTGTAGCTTTACGCAGTGAATGACAGAACTGAAAAACTTTGCTGGTGGAGAAGTGTGACTAAACATTCCCTCTTTAGAACCACAAATGCCTTTAGTATCAATGCCTAGTGACATAGTCTACATACCCATCCAAATCCCGCTGTACAACTGCCTTAAGTCAACTTAGATTGTTTCATTTGAATGCTGGCACATATTTTATTATGGAAGATTGTTGCAATATTTTTTCTTCATAAGTTTATTTATTTATTTATTCTAATTATTTTATGTAACTTATTGTTGTGTTTGATGTGATTTCTGTGAATCGTTCTGGCAGTTTACATGTCGTATAGCCAAAATGTTTTTTTTTTTTTTGCTTTTGCTTTTTGTCAAATTTATGAGTTGTGCTTAATGTCGTGGGTCGGGTTTTAAATCTTCAATCTTCACAGCTCTTGTAAAAAATAAAAAACGTAAAGCTCTTACCTTAGATGCAATCTTTTTTAAGGACAAGTTATTTTCCTAAATGTTGGCTTTTATAGCGCTTTGATTGTATGTGTATATCGTTGTTGTCTATCAATAAAGAAAAAATATTTTCAAAACAAAAAAAACACTGTCAAGTGCTTTTCTAAAATAGCCTAATTTATTTCATAATGACACATTAGCTTTGTCGTTTTCTGGCCAATTTAGTTTCTCAAATGGCCTATAATAGATAAAATACTATCCTTTGGGCCCATGGCCTAATTATACAACAATTTGATTGGCTTAATTACTTAAAATGCATTTTAGCTACTTATATATTTTCAGTGTAAATAGTATATAAGGATGAGCTTATTTTTTTTACTTAAATTATTCAATTATATATAAAAAGGTCTAGATAAAAGTTTGGTTTAGGCCTAAGTTCACAAAGTTATTTTTGGGCCTTGTTCTATATAGCCTATCATTCTGTATTATAGGCCTTTAATAGCCTTTAATAGGCCTATTCATTGGGTGACATTTTGAAATGATTATTTCACAGCTTTGCTTGTCTTCGATCCGATCTTATAAGACTTATTATCGGGCCTAAATCATAGCTGTATTGGTTCAATACTAAAGATTCATAGACACAGTAGCACTTAAGGCCTAAACATAAATTAACCCTGATGCCATGTCGGGACATGACGGGGGACAGCGAGGTTACGGATTAGAGCTCACCTTTAAAGCAGTAAAACATCTGCCTGCTCTTGGACTTTCATTATTGTTGGACCTCGCAGATTTAAGACACACTATACTCGTTGTAAAAAGCACAGGTCACTTAATGGCACAGATAATTGCAACCACAACAATCTTATTAAGGTGAAACTTCAAATACAAATATCCTACACCTCTAAATTTAGACTTTTCTCTGTGGTGAAAGGAGCCCATTACCATCTTTGTACTTACCCAAAACAACTGTGAATATTTAGGTATACAGAGTCACCACAACCTGACACCACATGCACCAGTGACAATAGTGCGATTAAGATGTGAAAAATCAAAGGGCCACAAGGGTCTGTGCAACATGTGACAAGCTCCAGAGTGGGAGTTATGAACATGCATCTCAGTCTAGCAGAGATATAGAAGTATAAATAAAACCGTCTCAGAGTTTAACAGCAGTGGCAGAAAGAGGCAACATCACCTCTCTTTTAAGGCTCCAATTAAAGTCAAGTGCTGTTCGTGTGTCTTTATGTGAAAAGGTGAGGCAGTCCAACCCAGAGGTGCACCGGCTATTGCACCTGTACCTCCTGGTGGGCTTCCATTATGAGAGACTCCTTATAAGCCGAACCGAGCAGCAGGGGTGACAGATGGGAGGAGGGTCAGGTTACCCCCGCTGCTGCCTGCTACAAGGCCAGGCCAGGGTCAGGAAGCCCCCGTGGAAACAACACCCACCATGTTTTTCCATAATATAAAACTGAACCGCAGTAATCCCCAAACTCTGACATTACACAATTAGCAGACAAGGATGAAGAAAACAAGAGAATTTCAACTTGATTTAATGAAATGTTTCAACTTTCACATTTCTAATAAAGATAGCATTAAAAACAGTCTGATATGTTGACAAGGAATGGTGAAATCTTCAAGCTTTTTTACTTATACAAATAATATAGTACAGGCATTCATATAATTATATTAGGAAAGGGGACAGAGCCCTCACATTTGACACATTTGTACAAGAAGTTTCAGAGTAAAAAGTGACAAAAATCATCCTAGGGCTAAAACTAGATCATTCTCCTCACATATTAAGAAACATATTGGTTCGGACTAACAACTCCAGCAACTAAGCCACCGATGGGGGATTACAGGCCCCTTCACTATTATGATCTACTGTATAACCTACAATCTTTACATCAGCATCCTGGGTGGTATCTTCAAGAAGCTTAAAGGAAAAAAAATAAAATAATACCCCCCTGATGCAATACAGGCCTTTGCTTTTATACATTCTTCAAAACCACGCAGAGCACAAAAAGGGATTTTTAGCTCATCTCCCATCCCTGTCGGTAATCTCCTTAGTTTTCAGCCGTGGGGAGTGCGTACAGGTATAGCTGGCGGCCGGTAAGTGCGGGATGAAAGTAATAGGAGAGGAGCGTGGGGGGGGGGATAAGGCATAGTAGTAGTGCAGTGCAACAGATGGGATGAGAGTGTGCAGCCTGGGTGGAGCCCTCAGATAGGTGCGAGCATGTGTGTGTTTTGAGCGTATGCTGGGAACACCTGGCTGCCATGGCGACCGGAGCGGGGCAGGTTGGAGGAGCAGTGGCTGTTGCTAGGAAGGTTGTGTGAGTTGAGGCATGCCACCTAAAAAAGCAAACGCCCTCCTGTGGCCCTGGCGAAGCCCCCGGAGGCTTCGCGCGGGGAGGTGATCATGGGAAAGAAGGAGGAGGAGCCGGTGCCTCTCCTTTCACTGTTAAAAACATGGCAAAAGCATTAATAATAAAGACTGAAGAGACCCACAATTTCATCCATCTGTTGTTGTTATTGTTGTTGTTGTTGTTTTGGTGGGAATCGCGGGACTTGAGGAGGCAGAGTGACAGAAAAAGGCTGCCAGTGAAGAGATGGCGTAAAAGATTTCTGTGATGTGCCATGCAGAGACAGAGAAGAATGGATAAGTAAAAGTGGTGATTACAGAAGAGGCAGATGGAACAGAGGCACTGTTTAAGTCATTGGGGAGATGACACAGCCATGCAGACGCAGTGCATGGATTCAAAGTCACCTGAGGCTCACGAGGGATCTTTCCACTAGCAAAACATCCAACTATAACAACAAAATAATGACTCCAATAACTATATATCTCTCTGACAAACAACAAGAGTAATCACACATTCAGTGAAAGGTAATCAATGACAGTTAGTGCAATAATGTTGGAATGTCAATGCCTCCACGGGACGAAACTGATCGCAGAGGAAAGAGACAGGAGGAACTTATCCAATTACCGGACATGAGCCTATGTTAATGACATCAAAAAACAATTACAAACACAGACTTTCTCATTCCAGCAGAGCTGCATAAATCAAATCATGACACAATCCATTGGAATTCGTTTAAAAAGGAAAATTGGTGATAAAAAGCCCCAAACAAATTTCGGCTCAAGTTCAGTTAGAAAGACATCATTGATTGTCCACTCCAGGTTCAAAACAATTAAAAATCTCCTGACAGCACACATTAGCCAGGCAGTCTGTGAGGTGCTGTGCCAAACTGGTCAGTGAAGAAAGCCCCCACAAGTCACTTCTTTCAGTAGTAAGA
The DNA here is from genome assembly GCA_900303255.1 of Lesueurigobius sanzi. Taxonomy (NCBI): domain Eukaryota; kingdom Metazoa; phylum Chordata; class Actinopteri; order Gobiiformes; family Gobiidae; genus Lesueurigobius; species Lesueurigobius sanzi. The sequence continues at coordinate 54,886 of OMNZ01027762.1, read as the reverse complement.
TATGGACCACAAACCTGGTCCAACAGGTGCAAATGAACAGTAAAAAAAACTTCAACAATGTCCAACAATACAAACCGAGAGTGTTTACCAAAGAGGGGCAGAGGCCAAGTGCAAAGAGTTAAAAAAAATAATTAAATGGACACCATGCCATGTGCAGTCCTACGGATTCACCATTTACCAGCATCATTCAGTGTTTTGACTGGGACAGGGAAGGATCAGGTGATAATGGAAACATTTTATATGATCATATTTACTGCATCAGTGGAAATAATAAATGCTTGATTTTAGACTCTCAGTCATCCTAGGCATTAGAATATCCCTATCACACACATTGGAAATGAAATATCAATAAATGGAATGATTGACACTTAAATAAAAAAATTGCATAAGGTTCCAGTTCTACACGACACATAATAAAACATAGAAACAGAACGTCTTGCAGTCACAGCTCGGAGGTTATTAAATATGAGAGTAAAGGCGATTGTGGGGCGCAGACGCAATCAGGCAGATGATTTGCTGATAGCGCTGGCTGAGCGACGGAGTTTTCCAGAAACTCGATGCTTTGTGGCACGGGGCAGAGTGGGCGACACCTGGTCAACGGAGTCGGTGGCGGCTGTGGCAGAGCTGGCTCCTGTGGCAGAGCTGGCCTCAGTACTCGCACTGCCAGTGAAGGAGCCTACACAAGAGAGAGACAGCTTGTAAAACAAAAGCAATGAAGGCATGTGACGGAGGTAAAAAGGCGTGAATGTCCCATCATGCTTTGTCATGCACGTGCCTGGTTGCTCCCCTAACCCAGATTGCCCATAATGCATTTCAGAATTGATAATTTCAATCATTTTACAGAATTACAGAAGCAGGAATGAACAAGTCAAGTGCACTTGTCCTTCACACGGTGTCATTAGAAATAAAATCCCAGAAATCACAAACGTCTGCAGGAAAGTAAAGCTGGTAAAGCATGCTTATATGTTGCCAAAGCAGTTTTTTCCAATTTCTTCTACTTAATCAAAATGTCAGGCAACCCTTGTATGATAAAGGATTATTCAGTTCGCAGCAAAATGGTCTGAATGAAAACAAAATTACACATGACACTCTTCCTGTTTTGAACATGTGGAGCCTTTGTGTTGTCACATATTGTGGCAGAAAACTATAAATCTATGATCTTGGGATGGCAAACAGTAATAAGCTGGAAGGTAGGGAGGACAATTGCGTATTGAAAGCCTCCACTTGGCTGCTATACCCCCGACCAGACCCAAACTGGAGACCCCCTCTCAGTCTCTGCACCATGCCTCCAGTTTAAACAACTTTTATGCTTTGTTGAGATGGCATCTGGTTGCCTATTTTCTTTCCTATCCTTTTATTTCCTGCCATTTTTCGAAGGCATCTCAAGTTGCAGCAGCTAAAAGGAATGGCAGATGGCTGGAGTAACAGACACTCAGCAGCACAGTGCACCCGGCAGCATCCCGTACAGGCAGAGAGGGATGGAGCACTGGGCGTGTGCATTGTACAGAGAGCAATGGGAGGTGAGGGCTCCCTACATGCATTCTCCAATCTGCATATGAATGTAAAAACCAATGGGCTTGGCTAAAAATGTGGGCTGACCGTACAGACTCTGAAAGCCTGCATTCCCGTATTGTTGGACTCATTCCTACAGTAAGACACTTTCTTTTTTAAAGTAAACCACAATCATTGATCCAAGATATTTTTTTTATGAAAACAGAATTATTACAGCTCACCACACACTCAACAGCCTTCCACTTTTGCAGCCATTAAAACAATCTGCAATCATCATTTCCACCGAGCCACTTGATGACTGAGGCTTACTTTCCTAAATAGGCTGCGCAGAGAATGGGTTTATACAAAGTCATTGTACACAGAAAATAAGGAAATTACTTGTGGAGACATCAATTAATAATTTCCCAAACTAAAATGACCTCATGGTTGATCTTTATAACAGAGAGACAAAAAGAACAGGCCGCAAGAGAGAACAGAAAGGGATTTTTTTTTTTAAATGACCCTTCTTCCCCATTGGTCCCCTGTGCAGCAGTTCAAACAAGGCTGTGGATGACAAAGACGTCTTCCAGTGCGGCAGGTGTTAGTCTCGGAGTCTGCCTCGGGCAAACAGGCACACTCCAACAGGAGGAAGCCGGGGAGGGGGGTGGCCCGGGGATTGGGAAATAAAGAGAAGAAAGAAAAAAAAAGAGAAAAGTGTTTGCTGGGGGAGAGGAGAGGAGAAGGAGCGCCACATGCACAAGCGAGGGCCAGAAGAGGAGCCGTATTGTTCATGCTGTTACTTAGTCAGGTGCTAATTGTCCCCACCGTGCATCACTCTCAATTACCAGCTTGCCCTAAACAGTAGGACGGCCCACCCAAATAAACAGCCTGTTTTTTTCCAGCGCTCATCCCTTTTGTTCAGTAAATAAAGCTTGGTTAGTACTGAATGATAAAAAAAGAAGGGTGAGGGATAGGAGTAAAACGATTGAAGGGTACAAAGGGGCCTCTGGACGCAAGATCAGCCTTCCAGCGGGACTCGGGGCTTACCTTTCACAAAGCATTTGGACCTTTAAGAAATGTTAATCTAAAAGGGAAAAACACAGTAAAGCATCACATGAGACCAGTGGACACACACCAAACCCGAGTCAACTCCACACAACATGCCTGAATCAGAAGCAGGAGTTCAGAGTTTAATGGGGTCTTCAGGCAGTTTGTGTGGAGTTGGGGTTAGTCCTTCAGTGGAAGGTCTAAAACACTTTACCCTGAAAACTGTAAAGTCTGCTGGCACCCGATCTGCCCCTTTTAGAGATTCCAAATGCCTGACAGTTTCTCCAAAATTGGGCAGTTCACGTGGTATCAACAGGCTAAGAAAATACTCACTAGACTTTTTTGGAGCCTAGAGAGGGTTAGAGGGAGCAAGGCACGCACAGCAGAGGCACCTCAAAAGGTCGAGGATGCTCTCAGAGCCTTAAGAGCCGAACTGTGTGTGCTGTTATTTATTTGAAAAAGTTCGGAGACCAGGCAAAACAACAAACAAAAATGTCTGATGAAAAATGTGATGAAAAGCACACTCACAGATGGGTTAGCTCATGCACCAAGCCACGCTATTGAATAAAAGGGGGATAAAGAATTGGGCTTTTATATGATGAGGTGAGGAAGGTGTGAGTAGTTAGACACTAGGGCTGCACGATATGAGAAAAGAAATGCAATACGGTTGTGAATATTTCTATAATATTGTGATATTCCACATGCAGTAAGATGCATAAAATAAATAGTTTGAATTGAGTTGGTCTATACCAAAACTAACAGCAGGGGATCGGACTTATCTTGCACCATATGCCAAAGCTATGCAACACATAAGAGTGAATATAATTAAGAAAGCTAGACACAAGTTGGGGCTGCAGCTAATGGTTCAAACTCCACTACCGTCCTCAGCTACAGCTCAATACTTAACATACCATTTTAATCTTTTGGCCATTTTACATAGAATACGAATGATCTTTTCCCCACTCATGGTTAGTGGTTGTGCAAAGAACCGAGTTTACTCTTTTGAAATCATAATGAAACAGAAACTACTCAAATGTCCCTGATCTAATGTTTACATGACTTTCAACAACTGCCAGGAAAATTGTCAGGAGCAAAGACAAAATTTCAGCTGAAGTGAGAAATACAGGACTCTCTGAAAAAATGTATGTTTGTTTCAATATGCACAATATGTAAACTTTTGATCAGGGACATTTGACTACCTTCTCTAGTTGAAAAGTGCAAACAACAGGTTTTTTTTTTTTTTACAATAAATGGCTTCATGCAACCACAAACCATGAGTGAAATAAAGGTGTTTGTGTTATCATTCATATGCTTTACATACCCGGCATTCTGGCAGGGTATGTAAACTTTTGAGCACAACTGTAAATGTGATCAAAACAAAATAAAAATAGAAAAATAAATTACAAGCATTCCAACTAAAACCAGATTTCTTTTGTATAAATTTGGTAACAACTTCGCAAGGAAAGCAATGGTTTAAATCCCAATTAAACATATTGCAATATTTTGTTTCTGGTGATAGATATATTCTGATAAGTGTCATATTGTGCAGCCCTGTTAGATCCAGTGTTGCACTCGGGGTTGGTATCATTAGTCAAGCAGAATGTGGTTAGACTTGGATAAAGGTCTCAGCTGATTGGTCTATTTGAATAAAATGAATGTAGGTGGGCAATGGGCTTCATGCCTAGTGTGGAGGGAGGAAGCAGGCAGTCTTACAGTCCAGTTTGGCCCAGGGGTACTCCATGTCCCAAACCATCCCCGGCCAACGCCTGCACGCTGTCATGGAGCATGGATGACATGTTAGTGGCAGCAGTGGCAGCCAGAGCAGGATGAGCAGAGCAACTCACAATCACAGTCTCACGCGCGCGCACTCGCACACAGACACACACACAACAGACATGGCGGGGCAGTGGCACATTTCAGGGTGAGAATGAGGAAGAGTGTGAGCCAGCCACATCGATGCTTGATGGGACTCACAATACTCGGGCATGGCAGGCTACAACGGTGGAAAATATTTATACAAGCTACGTTTTTAAAGATGCTTCTTCAAACCCTCTACAAGGGCAGCATAAAAACATTCATGTTAAAAGGTGCACCGCGTAACATTTCACCCAATATTCGATGAATAATTGATTAAAGATTGATATACAAGCATCTATTTTTATTGTTGAAAAATACCTAAAAAGCAAACAAGCATGGGTCTTTGTTGTGAGTTGCCCACCACTCCTAAGACTGGACTTGTAACTTTACTGGGAGCGGGGACGTCTCCAGCTCCTCTGCATGGACATGTTGACTAAAGGCAGCCAAATATGAGATTTAAATAGGTTAGGTTCTCATCCAAATCCATTCTTTGATTACCCACTGCAAAAATTGCATTTTTTCGTGCCTAGCTGGTCATTAAGAGGATGTTTTCCATCATAACTGTATAATCCAAAATGTTACACAGTGTACCTTTAAAATAAAACTTACCTAATTATTTTGAAATCAGACTGGGGTGACAATGGCTCAGTTGAGGCCCATACACAGGCGTATGAATGAGAGGGAAATGATGGGCTGATATCTACAATCTGGCATGTTGTGTTGTGTAGGGCTGTGTTTAAAAAAAACGAAAATCGTTCTTTTAATCGCTAAAGTTGGCGACGAATTTAGCAAATATCTCCGCAATGAAATGTCATAGAGACATACGTTTTTTTGCATTTGGAAGGAGGGCTTTAAAAAGGAGGGCTTTAAAATGAGCCCAGCCATGTTCTTCTAGGCCTCTGGGACGCGGTGTAAAGTCGCGTTGAAAATTTGTGTCCAAAAGCAAGTTAGCATTTTACAAAACTGCTGACTCTGCACTTTACACAATCACTCAGGGATTCAAAACGGTACTAGGTAAAACTTGTTTTGTTTTTTTGCCATTGTGTTTAAACAGAACCTGGAGGGCAAAAGTATGGGGTAACATTTGGTGTAAAAATAAATATATTTTGTTTTCTAAAAGATACATTTGGAGAATAAACACAGATGGCACATAGAAGGTCAGGTTTATAGCCTTTTATGTACAGTATGTAGTTAGTTCTTCTGAGAATGTCTGTAAAATTGTTACTGCATGATATCTTTAACTGAATTGAAAATCAAAGTGAATCGTGAATGGAAATTGAATCAAATCGATTTGGGAAATTCAAATCGCTACCCAGCTTTAGTCTTGTGTCTCACATATGTCGATTAACATACACTGTCCCAACCGCATACACAAAGAAATAATAATAACGTCTAACCCTAAAACGCAATGCACTGTCCTTAATTGTGTGGATAATCTGCTCAGTTTTAAAGGCCCAATATCTCCTCAACAAAAAAATCTGGCAATTCATTTTCACATGCCATCAAACCCAATAGAAACCATTGTCGAAAACGTTGACAGCTCTGTAAATGGCACGACATTGGCGCGTGTTGTATTGTGAAGTGCTTTTCTTGTCATAACAGAAAGTGTGGCGGGATCCGATAGAGTGGAAAAGTGCAGTTCAGTATTGATTCGAGTGCTGTTGCAGATCGATCGGGGCTGGTATGAGTCGGAAAAACAAGATAAGACACGTATTTCCATTCTATTCATCATGGGCAGATAAGGCGCTGTCCTGACATCTGTGAGCTGCTGTTTGTCAGGCGCGTCTCCTAAGTGTTGCCGAGCTTATGACGGCACAGTGCCCTGGCGAGGTTACCTAATGTTTTGAAGTAATCGCAAAGATATATGCGTGTCTGGCCTGAACCAAGAAGGGAAGGGGAAAGAAAGAAGAGCGTTTGAAGTCGAGTAGCCTGGCTGTTCTTTTGATATTCATCGGACTGTGTCGTTGTAGAAGAGAGAGGAGAAGGGAGCAAACGCATGTGTTGTCGAGCACAAGGACATGCTAATGTGGAAAACTAGGTAGGAGGCACAGGGCTAGTAAAAATTGGACCAGAAATAAGCTGAGAACACGAACCCACAATATTATCTGGAATTTTATCATTCTGGAGTTTAATGTAACGTCATGTAGATCATTCCTTTCTTGTTAATATTGAATAATATGGCTGCTAAATCAAATCAGAGACAGTTCTACTGCCTTGTATGATTAAATTGATTATTAATGTACTAGAAGACATGAGACAGGCCTCCAACACTGATTATGTTCAAATCCACAGTTACAGTTGTGCAAAGAAAATATTTTATCTTATCTATTTGCTTTTAATTTAAATTATAATTTATTGATTTTGCCTTCTTATTTGCCTTCTAATCTTGTATACTTTGTATACTTTAACACACACAGTTTAGCTTTTACCTAATTTTTTATACATGTTAGTACTTTCTATATATTCTGCCATTTGTTTATTCTGTTATGTATTCATCTTAGTCCTATTTATTTATTCAAATAATTATTTATCCTGGTATTGTATCATTAGTTATAAAAAGCTTTTTGATTTGCTTTCATTATTCTCCTCCCAGTGTTGCCTCTGAGGGAGCCTTCTGCACCGGGAGCGGTTGTCGGCTATGGGTGCCTGGATGGAGGTGTGGTGTCTCTGCCACACTTCCTCTGGGCGCTCTCACTCAGTGAGGCTGTAGCTGATGTGCTGCTCCCGGTGCAGACGGCTCCTTTGATACCGTTTTCTTAACTGATTCATCTGTCCTCAGTCGTTTGTGTTACTATGTATACATGTGCCAAGCAGTACCAAGTAGACAGTACTCTTTAACGCCTGAGGACTGTGGAATGTAACATGTTTTTCTTGCTCTGATCGTTTGTGTTCTGTTTCCCCTCCCTTTTATCACTATTGTCACGTTTCACAACATTTTTTTCAATAAAAAAAACCCAAAAAGATTTCAGTCTCTCAAAAGTTGTTTTCATTATAATTGATTAGAATAAAGAAAAAAACACTTTTTGAGAGATTACTAACATTATTAAAGATTATTAAGTATATTGCATTTCTTCAGCTGCATGTTGGTTTATTGACATGGGAGATATTCAAATTTAAAATATCTAGTATATCTTCCAAACAATAATTTAGATATTATCTTGTAAAAACAAAGAAAAGTTTGTGGATACTGGTGTGTGATAATTGTGTTAAATGTACCTGTAAATATGTAGGGGCTGGGAGTTGGGTGGGTGGATGGGTAAATGACACTACTTCTGATCTGTCTTTAATCTGTAGAACACTTTGAGTAACAGTTGTATGAAAGCGCTTGCCTTGCCTTAGAGCCATACATCTCAATGAGTGGACACAAAACAGGAGCTATGAATTGAGGGAACTCGTATAGTGAAGATGTCAGGCTCCTAGAATGAGATGGTCTATGTCAACAATGTAGTGAAGGTTCGGAGAGATCTAACAGATGAAGTCAGAGGTGGATGAAGTTTTTCTTTTTGTTTTAACTCACCTGTCCCACTCATTGGATAGCCAGGAGAGGGCGAGAACACCTGTGATGCAAAGTCTTCAAATGTCACAGCTTCTTTGTGATTCTGAATGATCGCCTCCAGGTAGAGTGCCCGCTCCTCATAGCTGCGATTAGATTAAGGAAGAATCCAACCAGACGTTCACCAACAGTAAACAGAATCAAGGGACAACAATCATTTCTGGTAATATTGTACCTTTGCAACATAATAAAAGTAGCAGCAACTATTGTTTTTGTCCTCTCAGTGCTGCATGGGCGAACTGTTATCACAGATGAACGAGTTGGGTAGTGTTCCTGGACTGGAGCGGCACCAAGCAGGAGAAACTGTAAGCAGTAATTAATGTTGCTACTGA
>OMNZ01027762.1:17166-46586 GCA_900303255.1 Lesueurigobius sanzi | reverse complement strand
ACCCCAAAAACAAAGGTCCCAAAATAATCACTAAAGTAGGAAGAATATCACAGCGCTGGCATGGTGCTCAAACCTCTCCTCTTTTTCATCCCTCTTTTCTCTCTAATACAAGCTGCGGGCTGCATGGCTAAGACCACCATTCCCGATGTGCAGCCTGCCACTTCTCCGTGCCATCAGGGGGAAAATTGGAGCCATTTGAAATTCAGAGTGACAAGATGTGACTGCGGCTCAGGCAGGAGAGATGGCTGAATTTGAAATGAGAAAGCACAAATAAATAAGCAAATAAATAATCCGGCTGGGTAAGGGAAGCAATGAGATGGTTATTATAATAGTATAATCAAAGATGCAACTGACAGGTGAAGAGTGTTCATTTGGTCTTTTACTTGTATTTTTCTTCTCATAAGACTCTAAACAAGTATATTTCTTTATTTTGATTTGTTTCAGTTCTTGAATATTTTATTTTGTTGAAGTTGAATTAAATATCTGTTTGTGCGTCTTGCAGGTTTCCCATGTGTACACAAAAGTGTACACAAACAAGGCTCATGCAAACAGACAGGGAACACTCGGCTGAACCCCTCCTAGATGCATTTTGATTGCCAGGGAGGAGTGGCCTCAAGTCGGTGCTGAGGCCAACGCTCAGCCAGCCTGCACTGAGATAGGCTGGACAGGGCTGAGAGGCTCTGGTCTGGGTTAGATAGATAGGACAAGACAGTGACTGGGCAGGTGGCCTGCTGCGGGCACATGCCGCCACAGCAGGGGCCAAGTAAGCCATGACCAATGGCTTTGAGAGAAGCGTGGAGAAGTGGGGGTGACAGGCACCTGAGCCGGACACACCAGAGTGTCGACGGAACAAGCTGTTCACATGGACCGTCAGAGACCCTCTGAGGTCAAAAGCAGGCACTGAACAATAACCTACAGGTAACTGCAGTTCAAGGTTTCATCCTGTACTCAACACTGGGGCAATCACATCAACATTTCAATTTTAATCATGATTAACAAATGATATTTTCCTCTGCAAATAATATTCTCAATTAGGATTAATAAGACAACCTTGGCAACCCTGTAGCTTATCCTCTACAAACATGTTCTGAAATACATGTGATTCTTGTATTAACTTAGCAGTTCATATTACAGTATACTGTAAATACTTTATAATATTTTAAAACACAAATGTAATGGATTAATTTCAGATAAAATTATATAATTTAAACATGCAGCCCTGCTACCAAGTAAATGAGTTCACGCATATTCACATTCATATATACTTAAAAGGCCACACACAAGACTTTGACTTACCCCTGTAAGGCATGATTCATCATGTTGCAACAATATGTTGTAAGGTATGAAACAGTGTGCAGTCTGGCTAGACATGCAGCATCATTGTTGCCTGTCACTTGATGGAAACAGTAGAACAAAGAGTGGGCATCCCAGGCTCAGCTGCTATGGCAACCTGGGTCACATCTCTGTCTGATAGGTCATATTCAGGGTTAGACGAGGCACAGAAAGGATCTATAAAGGGACAATATGAGAACAGATACACAAGGGTGCATCTGTAAGTAAACAAGTATGGCGAAATGAGAGAAAAAAAGTTACTAGTGATTGATACAGGAGGAAGAAAACCTTAGCACAGCATGGGTCAACAGCGCCATATGGCTGTCCATTATCAGAGATGCAGATGACTGCAGGCCTGTTATTGAGATTCCTAAAGCAAATATTGACTCCAGCTGGAGCAGGCGCTCTGACTCCAATACATGCTGCTCCTCTAACACTTCCTTCCTCTCACTTCTATCCGTGTTAGACCAAGCGATTATAATGGGATAAAGGATCAAATAAAGGTGATGGCACAGAATTACAACATAAAGAAAAAAATATATATTCAAGCAGTTTACTAAGCTGCACTGCTTTGTGTATGTCATAGTCAATGTAATAAAGAGCAATGTTTATCAAAGTGATGTAAACATTATTTCAAAGCCTGACCTCTAGATAGGGACAAACAATCTACGGCTCCTCCGGATAAGAGCCCACTAAAGCTTCAGGTTAGTCACAAACCTCCAGTGAAACAGAAAATATGTCCGAACATTAGTGAGATAAAGACTTAAAGCACAGGCTGGTCTACATCTCCACAGATGGACAGACAGCTAAGTCATCCATAACATCACTGTCATTTACAGCAAAGCTATCCAAGCCAAGTGTGTCATGTGGGTGAAGCAGTGTTCAGGCACTTTGGGAATGTCCAAAGACGCCCATGGGTTCCAAGTGGTTGAATTCCTATTTAGCACACCAGAGCAAACCAATGTCATTTCATTGAAGCATAGCAGCCAGAAAATAAGGCATTACCAGCAAGTAAATGTGGAAAAAGTCAAGCCTTGTACAAAATATATATTTCTCTAAATGTCACTACGGGGTGTATACAGGTAGCGGCAAGTCAAATTTAATGCTTTTTAAGGCTATTTTAATGTCCAAATACTACATTTTTAATGCTACAAATGCCACAAATCAATACATATTCAATATTCATTTCCATATTCAATTGAAAACTTCATACAACGGACAACTTTTGACCAGAAATACAGTATGGTTTCTGCCAAATCTCCAGTCTAGACCTCCATTTTTGTATGTATGTACAAACTTATGCTATACTAGTTTAGCAAAGTCATGAATTTCCAAGAACATTTGATTTAATGCCAGTTTGAATTCTACTTTATGCTTTTTAATGACATTTAAGGCCTTATTTTTGACATTTTCGAAAAGTAATGACTTTTAATGCCCCACAGAAACCCTGCACTAAGACCTGTCATTACCAAAATATTAATGACATATTCAGTTAAACATGCTGGGGAAGATGAAACCCTTCATCAGGCCAATACCTGTGATGGCAAAGGGGTACGTGCATTTGTATCGATGGGTGTGTGCACGTATGTATACATATGCATACATGCTGTCCAGATGGTGGGAGGGTGACTCTGGGGGAATAGTGGGGGTCAAGCATCTTTGTGGATCAAAGCCAAGGTCAGGGCAGCAGCAGTGGCCCATGTTCAAGGTGAATGGAGGCCTCAGATGGCTCTTCATTAGCAGGCTGCTCCATCCCTGCTGAACCCCATCGGCCAACCGCCACCAACCCTCATCATCATCCTTCTCTTTTTTAACTCTCAGTGTCCACAGGGACCAGTCCAGAAAACGCTTGTCCATTGGGATCCATTTTTGGGCCATGTGTCGCCCCACCCAGTGCCTGTAGAGGCACACACATGCTCACACATTGTGGCTTTGTGCATACATCAGCAGAGTCACTGCTGACCTCTGAACTGATGTCCTTCTGGAGAGAAGCATCCCGACTTTTCACTCAGGCTCATCCTCCAAAGCCATGTTTACTCCCTGATGAAAAAGCTTCTGTGGAGTGACAATTTAAAGAGAATGTGTTTATATGGTAAAGAAAACTGCATACAAGTTACAAATGTGTAACAAAACAGTGAGAAGTGTTATTCATATTATGTTTAAGGAATTAGATTCAAACTGAACTGCATGTCTGTCCACTGACATCAGTGAAGGAAGTGTACAGCAAGTGCCTTGAGTAGGATTTGAAGACAAGCTTGTGGGACCTGTTCTGAAGCACCGTACACTTGTCTCTCTCAGAGTAACAATGCACCTTGTACTTTCTTGATGAGAAAAGTATCCAAAATGAAAAGTAAAGAAATACACATATTGGGAATAAAAAGTTTTGCCCTCTATAGAAATAGCCAAGGTTAGTCCAGTTCGTAGAAGCACTGATGCTAATGGGGGGCTCTTGTGGTGAAGTGGGACAGTTTAAAGATGAGGTGGAGGGTGTCTCTAGATGCTTGACCCCCTCCACTTTTAGCCTTACATCAGCCCATTAACCTGTGCCAATCAGCTTGACCTTGGTGAGAAGAGAAGCTCAGGAGTAGCTCGCAGCGCCATTGACTCCCAGCAGTCACATAATTGGGCTGTTAAGAGGAAGGAGTGGGGGGCACCGGGGCGTGTACTGTTGCCGTGGTGCCAGCGTAAGCAGCTTAAAAAACGCTATTATTATTTATTTGTTTACATTAATAGAGAAGATTGTTGTCTATCTAAGCCTATGTGAAATAAGGACAGGATGGGATGTTCAATGTAGCTTTAAATATACTGGAGGATGTTCAAAAAGAGCAAGGTGAGAAAAGGTGTTGGAGGCATTAAGACGAGGTGCAGTGGTGGAGATGGGTGGGATGCAGTGAGTCAAAGCCCAAGGAAAAAGATAAAGCGAAGCAGGTGTTGATTGGAGGAGGCCCGGCAGTGAGTGCCAGAGGTACCTGTTGTTACAGCGAGGCCGGAGGTGTGAAGCTCGTCTCAGCAGAGGCCCTTGGAGGTGTGAGGTGATTATGGGAAAACGGGGAAGCAGACAGATATTTAGATGGCGAGACACCAAGGAAAGAAAGAGAGGGAGACCGAGAGTGAATGTGGCAATAAAGCTGCCTGTAGGAAAAATGGCAAAGTAGAAAGGAACAACAGATTGAGATGGATAAAGTAGAGAAGCGTGTGACAGAGACCGGCCAACAGGCTGATTGTACTGTGTGTGGCATGTCCCACACCCATCTTCTATGGCAGCCACTCAAACTGGTGTCTCATTAAACAGCTTTTTGCCATAAAAGCGACACCAGGGCAGCAAATGCCTGGATGTGTCAGAGTCATAGAGGCATTATGATGAGTAGAGGTGTTTGTGCTGGCGGTGCATATACATACAGTGCACAACACCAGAAGCTCTAGAGGAATAGCTGGATGCACAGAGTTTTAACAAGTAGTCTAATTAGGAGCTGGTCCAGGAAACTGGAGCTCAGCAGCCCCAAAGGAGCTGTGTCAAACAGTAAGCCCAGGTTAATGACACCTCCAGAGGGGTGACTTTCCCACAGCAAGTGCTTCTAAGCTCCAACCTCCACCTCTCTACCGTCCATCTGGTATTCAGACAGCAGCACTGGGAGTTATAGCTGTGACATCACTGCAGACCAGTGATATCATGACTGCCTATCAGTGATGTCACACTTTGCCACAACTGCACACTAAAAACTGATGCCTTCAAGTTGGCATGAGTAGGATATTTATGAGCTGATAGGAGGAAGCAGTCGCCCATTTTCTCAAGCTTACCTATTCTCGGCAGCCCCCCTGTCCTCTAGGGAGCAGTAAAAATTGATTTTTGTGAAACTACAAATCACAAGATGACCGCCTGTAACAAAAGTCAGGGAAGCACTAAAACTTATTGTAGATACAGTTGATCGCAAGAAATACATAAAATAGACTGCAATGATCTGTACATTTTCTGAAGATTTCTTAATTATTAAACAAAAGTAACTAAATTATGATGTCATAATGCAAGGCTGTCACAAAACATAACTGTCACCCAAGTGCATTGATCTTGAGCATTCAACTAAGCTGAACCTGTAACCAATCTCTCTTTCAAAAGACGCCTGGTCTCCAGTGATGAGAAGTGACAGAGCTGCCTTAGATGTGAACACAATGGATGGACATGATTAATCAAACACAGGTCCATTATGGCTCCACAGTCACAGAGGCCTCTATGGGGCATTAACAGAAAGTCATAATAAGATGAGCTACAAAAGGCTGAGCTGATGAAGATTAACAGATACACTTCTGTGACCACAGCCTGAGTTTGTAAAGGTGCCTTTTGTCAGTGACGATGGCCAGTGTGACATGAAGCCTCTGCCTCTCTTTATTAGAACAGGACAAAGGTCTGCATCACGCACACTCTAAATATGCTTCACATTTCTCCTTAACTTCCTGCTCCATTAGCTCAGGCTGAATCGCGAAGAATCGAGACAATGGCTAGTTCGTTATATTTATCTGTTCCCAACTTGAACCTTTATTAAAAAGTCAAATGAAGATAAAAAAAAAAAACAGGAGGCAAACCTGGGCCATCAGATAGCACACACCTTTTACAGTCTTGCCTCTGGTTAAAGACAAAGATTGAGGCAATAATATCTAATATAACTTTTAGAAATGCGTATCTAAAAATGTATAAGCTAATTCATTTGACATGTCAAGACTGACATTCTATTTGTAAGATGGATGCTCTGTTTCATGTCAAATATGGAGCTTTGATTTGAACCCCAAGATGACACAGACAAGCATTAATGAAATATTAAAACTCAATGAATAAAGGCTTCTGCAATTTTAATGATGTTTGTGGCATGTGGCACTAGAATATCTGCAATGTATTAAGGCCAAGAATGACTGGCCACCTCTCAGTCAATACAGTGCATGCAGAGGATGAAGTCTCTTGCTCGCTCATTGCCCCCTCTATGAAAGGTTCATCAGGCCAATTAGGCTGCCTGTCCTTATGCAAAATGCCAGGCATTTAACGAGAATGATAATGATTAGCGCCAGGTTACATGGGTTCACAATTGGGGAAAATGGCTAGTTACGCTAGTGACTCCATTTGTACTCATACTCGGCATACTTAAACAATGTAATTGTAATTAAAAGTTTGAAAAAAATGTATCAACATGCTTCAGGGAGACATAATCTGGCGTCAGGAAATCAGATAAAGGATTGACAAACCTGCTCAGCGATTTTGCTTTCTACTGAAAAAGCAGCCTAGCTATAATTACAAACAACTCACTTTTTTACATATTTGGTAAGAAAAAAAGAGACCAACCAGAAACAAACTGAGACACAAAACCCCGTCAGTTCAGGGAAACAAATGAAACCCTTCTCAATTTTTCCAATCACATTGAGCGCTGAGATGTTTGCATGCATACACAGAAAGCCATGGACGCAAACCACAGACAAAACCTAAGGCAAAAAGAAAATGGACTACTGTGTTGGCAACAGCTTTTTGCTAATCCTCGCCCCTAGGCTATATTGTGCAGTCAAGCAGGCTATTACATGGCAACAATTAGGGGGGCTGAAGCCCAACACCTGGTCGTCTTCTTTTCTGGCCCTTCAGTGGCAGCTGACTGTACAATCTTATAGCCAGGTGGCCCTCCTTCAGTAACATTAGCAAGTCACTCCAGGGTTAATCAGGAACCTACCAACGTCCCGTGGCCATACACAGAGCTGCGTTCAGACTGCACGCCTTTAAAGGCCTAAGGGACGAAGAGGGTATAGTCGTAAAATCTGTTCAATTAAAGACCTCAGACTGAGCAGACGGACAAGTAAATAAAGTTGTGAAACCTGTGCATTAGGATTGATAAATTCAAACCACTTCCCCATTGGTTCAACCCGAGCTCCTGGCATGGCAATTGTGCATCTTGCACGTTATAATGGACCTTTTCATGGGTGGACGAAAACAGATGGAGGAGCAGGAAGTGCTATACATCCACTCAGACAGGACAGCCAGCGTTGGAGGGGTGCGAAGAGGGGGGTATCACAGCGTCAGATACAAAAACAAGTGGGTGTAGCTAGAGCGGCCCTCGCTATATCTGCACAAAGCCCCATTCCAAAGCCCTCTGGCTTGAAGATCTGAGGGTAAATAACACTCATTAGAATAACAAAAGCTATAGATTTGTACCCAAATCAGCTCGAGCCTCATCAATAGTAATTAGAGGTTATACATAACTAATGAAGATATGTTGCCTACACTAAACAAAGGCACTGAGTGCTGCTGTGTTTCTAAATTTAGTGTTAGGATAAGTAGATGTCTGTGTCAAAAGCTTCTTACCAAATTGAATAATCAGAGTAAACCAGCTAAATCAGTAACCTATTTCTTAATTATTTAATATACTACTACTACCCTACTACTCAAAATAAATGAGTTAATTAATACCCCATGTATTGACGACAAAAGTTGTGTATTATCGCAGTGTAATATTATTCACAACATTCACAAAGACATGCTTCATTCACGTACTACTTGTAATACTCACTAGTACTATCACATCAAAGGCTATTTGTGGAAGCGATGCATCAATGTAAAGCAACGGATGCTTTATTTTTTACATCCTTATTTCCTTGCTCTGTCCATCAATGCAGAAAATTCCCTTTAGTTGTGAAATGCAAATGCTGAGAGGTACAAGGACACCCTTTAAAAGAGAACAATGGTCTTAGGCCACAGCAGGAATAGACACAGCCTTTGAACCATAAGAGCAGCATTATTAAGCAACGTATACATAATCAACTAATTCCTTCTTAATTCAGTGACATGAAGCAAACCATTCTTATGAAAATAAACTTTAGCTTCAAACCCATTTAAGGACAAAGGTGCCTAATAATATCCTAGTGCAGGGAGGTCACCTCAGACACTGGGCCACATCACAGTCCATGAGATTCCAGCGAAGAACGGTGAGTGACATTTCACTGACATTTCCCCAAAGCACTCAATGAAAAGCTGTGTTAAGTCGCCACAGAAATATCTATGGATATGTTTGAATGTGTGACAGGCGTAAAGGGACGCAGGTTCTTTCAGGGGAAGCCTCAGCTCTGGGGCTAGTGATGAGGAGACTGGGTCCGGAGAGATTGAATGGTAATCACTGGAGCACAGATAATGGATGATTGAAGGCTCTTTCTTGCCGCTGTTGGATTTCAATATCAGAGAGGCCCTAGAATTGGAATTCTTATCAGGGGCGGTGTGTCAAACAAAAGAGAGCCGAGCGTGAAATATGGGGTCCAACTCAGGCACACGACCATGGCGATTAGCAAAGGATAAAAAAGGCCGCGCAGACAAAAGAGGACAGCTTTAGCCGGACAAAGAGCTGTCCACTCCGCCTTGTGCCAACAGACACTGAGAGGAGGAAGAGATAGGGCAGTGTGGAAGAACAGGACAGGACAGAAGTTTTATGGCAATTCAGGGATGATACAGTAACATCAGGAGTTTGATTGTAAGAGAGTTATCAAGAACGCAAAAAATGGTTTCTAAATTTTTGGTAATTCTATTAATAAATCAGTCAATGGTAAAATAACACAATTATTCTCATTCGTACACACAGTATTATAGTTTGTAAAGAAATATTATACATTTCTTCAAGAACTCACAGACAATAGAGAGGGGAAACAAAACCTTAGTAATCAATGAGAGCGCACCCATGAAGGAGGGGGCAGGGGTGTAGGGGCAAAGACACGCATCCATTTGGATAACCGGAGAGAAGTAACAGCTTCTGCCTCAGTGTTGCACTCGCTGACAATAGGGCGGAGGAAGAAAGTTCATTAATTAAACAGGGCTAGAGGGAACAGATGGAATGGCTAGCTTGATGCTAATCACTAAAAGCAGACAGACAGGTTTTTACACCCCTGCTTGTACAAGCAAAACCACAGCAATCACCACAAACATGTCGTTCCACACACAAAGATGTCCCGCCAAGACCAAAATCTGAGGTCATAACCATTTGAGCGCAGGACACAATCTTTGAGGAACCAATCTGTAGTCAATTGGTCTTGCAAATCTGGGAAAAGCATGTACTAATAGAACATGCTAATCCAACAGATAGTACATACTGGGCATACTGGCAAGCAGTACAACTGCTCTATATTACAATGATTACATTCTCCTTTACTTTATACATGTGGGAGTTATTTTAAAATGCAAAGCTTATATTCCAACATGATTGTAAGCTGCATAATTTAATTTATTACCAAACATTGATTCAAAATATGCTGTTTTATTTAATAAAAAGGACTGCATCTAAATATTCTTTTTCCACACTATGCATGAGTTTTTTAAAGACCGTTTGTATACACAGAAACAGGCCAACCAGCACAACAGTTTGACACCAGCAGTGTGTGCATGGTTGTGAGGCGGGGCCCGGGCCCCTGCTGTTGGCCGTCTGCTTCCACGCCTGCTCTACCTGTGTTTAAAAGGGGCGGAAGGGGTGGCCCCATGAAGCTCAGACCGAAGAGTACAGGCTGGGCCAGCCTCAGCCCCAAGGGCTTTGAGGGTGTTGGAGCCATACAGCCAAAGCCTTTTGTTACGGGATGGGTGGCAAGAGGAGGAGGATAGTGTGTGTATGTGTGTACTGAGGAGGGGGCTAAAAGAAAAAAAAAATGAGTAATGCTATGAGTCATTCTACATTAGCAGCAGGGGAGAGAGAAAGGGACAGGGGGGTGAGGGGAGGGGGGAATACTTTTGCATGTTGTATGAAGCTAGACGCCATATGCCATGCGAGGAGAACTGCCTTCTGAGTCAAGGCTCTTGGTCTGACAAGCCTGAGCTTGCCCATTCCACACCCCCAAAACTACCCCTGCTTCTCCCAACTAAAACCCTCCTCCCAGTAGGCCTTCACTGGTTCCAGCAAAGGCAATTGCTTCAGTTGTACATGAACTGTGCACAGAAAACTTGTGTGCACATTTTAAGGGGGGTACTCAGTGATCTGAACACATTGGACATTGTGGAGAGTCCCTGCAGGAACAGCTGGTCAGCTGGAGAGTGGGGCGGGAGAGAAGGGATGAGGAGGGGGATAGAAGAGAGGCAGTGCGCTACACTGATAATGGGATTAGGTTAAAACATTCAGAGAGGTTCCTTTCCCTGTAGCCCTCCAAACACTGTTTACACTCTCAACTTCTCCACCAAAGCCACTAAGCATCCTCAGTCTACTCCAAGTGAAACACAAGAACTAATGAACCAATTACAATCATAAAGACAGAAAAAATATACAGCAATACCAAGTAAGTGCTCCCACTCCTTCAGTATCCACATATAATCATTTTACATAAATAGGAAGTTGGCTAGTTATGCCCCCGTCAGCATAAAACGACAACCCAGGCGTCTCACTGTGCCCAGTCAAGCACCATGGTCCACAGTGATACAGACTGCGGAGTATTATCCATTAGACTGCTGACAGTCATGGCACAACAGCTGGCAAATTAGACCTATCAACGATGCTAAATAATTCATGTGAGACAACACTAACATGGCAGATCCTATTCATGACATCCAATCATGCATAGAAACACTTTATCTACAAGGTGAGGAATCTTACAGTCTATGTCCAGAAAGGCTGGACAAAAGCAATGTGAATGGAAGAACTGGCTGGAGGGTGTTGAGGAAATCTTATGGTCAAAACTGTAATTATTATGTTTGGACCAGTGCAGATATCCTCAAGTGAGCTTGAAACTGCTAGAGTGAAAATCAAGCCTTCCTCTTTTTCATCTGCACACCGAAAAACCTGCATCCACACAGCACCTAAAAGCCTAGCTCGCATGACTGGTGATGGGCAGAAAGAGATTATGGTTATTGATCGCAGCCTGTAGAAGGGGGTGTGTGCCAAACCAGAAGTAAGGGACTAAGGACGAGGTGCGCTACATTGATTTTGACCAGCAGGGAGGCAATGTCTACGAATCAGGGTCAGTTCCTCACAGTCGCGCCTATTAGAAACCTGCTACCTCCAACATTTTTAGATCCAAGCTCCAGCGATACTCCATAACAAAGGACAATGCACAGTGCAGTTCACACTTTTAAGGAACTTTTGGATATAGAATTATGTTCCAAATATAACATAGGACTTTTCATGATCAAGTAGATGACCAACAAGATACGGCTGACTCACAATACGCAAAAACAAATTGACAGTATTGGTTTAATAAATGTCTAAATTGCTTTGGATGGTGAATTTTATAGTTATTAGCGTTCAGAGCACAAAGTGGTGGAACAAAATACACTCAATGCACACAACAAAGCCAGACCAGCTGCAATTTCCATCATGAATATAAATAATTGATGTTCAAAATGCCTGCAAAAGAAGCTTGAGCTATGACAGCTGTGGAAACAAGCTAATAAAGTGCAAAAATGTACAATGCAGCTTTAAATTAGACAACGTAAATCAAAGTAGTACCTGGTGTAGAACAAAATGGAGAGGTCTTTGTGTTACTGAATCTTTGGTTTTGGGTCAATATGAAATCCTATTAAGTCTAAAACATTGTGTGAGCGATGCAGACAGAGCAAAGGCCACAGTCCATACTGGCTTTTTATCTGGAGACACAGGGGTCATATAGCTTCTCTTTGAAGAAATATTCAACCAATTACTTTGGAGAGTCTTCTCACAAGCAAGAGCAGGCTGTGGATTGTTTTGTGGATTGCATCTCATAATCATACAAGTACATTAAAGAGCCATCATTATGCATGCTCAATAATAATCCAAGAACCTCAGAAAACATAACTGCATTTAAAATACCTGCCTGCATTTCTAAAGGTATGGATTAGAAATATCAAAATATTACTTACTCCATTTTTGCAAATCTACCATTGTATAACATTTATTTCACAACTTGATTTTGTGAATATTTTAAAGATAATAATGTCCCCTTTTTCAGGTTAAATTCTGACAATGTTCTCAATGTTGCAAGATGGATTTAGCCTGAGAAACGTATCGGAGTCAACTACGGTAGTTGTTTGCTACCTGTTTGCAGTATAGTCACTGTGGTGCTGCCTCGAGAGATACGTTTTTCTTATAGTAGTTCATCATGCCAAATCAAGTTCACGAATTGTGATCTTTAAGAATCAGCCGGTACAATGTTGACCCTGAACTCTCTAATCAATATTTCAGGTTCAGTAAAGTAATAGAACAAGTAGCCCATATGACAAGAGGATGGAAGAGTGCAGCTCATCTGACATTATTATTGTGTCTTTTGTAAAACACAGAACTAAGTCCTGTAGACAGACACTTGTGCCTGCAGCGTGCTTTGGTTAGCACATTTATTCATCTCCTCTTTTGGAGAGCATCAGAGTTGGCAGCATATCAGTGCCAGAGCACCAGAGGCAGCGTTATCTGTGCTGATAGATGATGCCTCTGCTAAGGAATGCCAGGTGAAGCTTCAGTGGCCTTGTGCATCCATAGCACTGCTGTGTCCCCATCTCGTACCCGGAGGCTCAGAGGCAGCCTGTCCCCCCTGTAGCACACTAGGCTAATTCACTTGGCGTTGGGTAACAGACATCTGTCACTCAGGATGCCCCAGGGGACACACAGACAAGGCCTCGACAGTCAGCAGAGAGGGCATCGAATGTGATGCATTTTATAACACACCGGGGCACACATACTTCCACACAGCCAAACAACATTTGAAAATTAGTCGAAAAATGGCCATAATATAATTCCATACAACAACACCTTTGCATCCGATCAGTGAACACATTACACTTTGTCTCCTTGGGGGAAGTTTCTATAGCAACCGCCAGAGGGGCAGCGTGGTTCTGGCGAGGCAGTGCTGTACATGTTGTCCAAAAAGGAGCTGGGCGTTAGGGAGATCAGGTTTCCCCCTCCAGGGGCCATCCTGACTCAACCCCCCCATCTACCCCCCCAAGTCTCTGCTGCTGGCATTCACATGCTAATTCATCTCCATTGGTGATTACACTCCCTTTAAACCAACTGACAACTACAGCTGGAGTCAGGCTCTTAACGGCACGCTGTTGGACAGAGGGGAGGAGCACTGACAGCTCGTGTGTGGGGATGCGTTTGTATCAACTTCTATGGATCTGCTGATTGTGCAGAACGGGATAACAACACACATTTGTACATTTTCAAACATACATACTTGTACATACAAATTATATGCTATACAAGAATCACTGATGGACTGAAAGCAGGACAATAAAATAGTTAACTTTTTGAAATAGAAGGATACAAACTCTGGTAGAGCGTCAGTCGAGACTTGACAGCTCTACTGGCATTGATGCATGTGGCGCGCACTAAGCTTGGCAGCAGGGTCCCAATAATGATGGCGCCATCAAACAAAGGGCCAAAAAAAGGAACCTGCAAGTAAATTAGACAGCATAGAATATATACCTTTTAATGAAACAGATTTTTAATCACAGAAAATGAATCATGCAACGCCCTGCACTGCGAATTCATCAAGATCAAGGCTTGATTAAAAGCTTTTTGTTGTTGCTTTTCTAAGTGTTAACGGTTTGTCCATCTGTTTGGGGCAGGGGTTCAAGCTGAAATTGGATTTTGCCCAACTTTGCATGACAACCACATATATCTCTGATGCCAATCAATGTTAGGTGAAAGAAATTAAAATGACAATCAATACAAAACAAAGCCCCCATATTGTGCAACTGAACAAACACAAAAGGACAATATGCAACTTGGCAGCAGGGTAGAAGTGTGTGTACATGCATTTTAGGAAGAGGCCCTTAATCATTCTAGCTCAGTGATCGTTGACCTGGAAGCTAATGAGTTATTCAGAAATATCTTTAACTTGCTCTTCTAATTAATACACTGGTTTGTCTCCAATTACCCAATGCCATTTTACATCAGGTGAGCAAAAACATAATCTCAAATCAAATATAAACCTAGACATGATAACTGTATGAAGTTGAGTATCAGTAAAACAATTACAAGCTGTTGATATTATTTCTAAAAGCCATTGCACAGGAGAGTAGTACTATGATTAACCAAAATAAAAACATAGCAGCTTCAGTGAAAACACATGCTGACAGTGTGAGTTATGGCATCTATAGAAGTGGCCATGGTTTCAAAGGAGGACATCCTTGTGCTAGTTCTTTACCTGTGGCTTCTTCATGATCTGGATGAAATACATGTGGTTCTTCATTGGATAGATGATTATCAGCACATCACCAAAGTCAGTGGGGATGATGCCACGGCGGTAGTCCCGGGAGTGCTCCGACCACACTATGTGCACCTCATCATTTCCCAGGTGACGCAGCTGCCAAACAAACAAAATCAGCCTAATCAAGAGCCTGACAAAACAGGTAATTTTCATCTCTATGGTGATGATAATAAGAACGCAAATTTATGGCAATTAGGACAAGACAAAGGGCTGCTACAATCCCAGAGAAGCTCCATGGACTTCAGCAATGCACTGTCTGTGTGAGACGAACTGTATGTTTATACAATAAAATAGTTCTACAATAGGTTTGTCCTCATGTAAAATTTCTGATGCTACTGTATATCCAACGGTAAGACTGCAGGTGCAAAAACAACTCGGATAAAACTGTTTAACTGAGGGCTTTGGCACAGCTGACATATTTTTATATCATTTTTAGTACATGTTCAAATTGTAGACACAAATGCACAAAATTGGCCATTTAAAAATAATTCAAATCCAATTAACCCTAACCCATCAACTTTAAATTGCTTCCCACTTCCACTCTATTCAGAAATCCAAATGAGACTGGTCAAAACAAGATACACTTAAATAACAGGAAATGTAAAAAGCAGTACTGCCTTTTCTTGGCTAATATAATACATGGAAACAACTACATTATACAAACAAATTGGATGTTGAATAAAGGTTAACCTTTGTAAAGATATCCTTTAAAAGTGACAAACAGGTCTCCACATCTGCCAGTGTACTGGGTCCTAATGAGCCATCAGGAAACATGCCCTTGTCACCAAAAATGTAATTAGCACATTCTATTAAACCCTTAATTATGCCAAGACATTAATCTTAAACAAACCCACTGCATGTTGATCACTGCTGAACAACAGCACAGGTTGTCTGACCAAGGACCAGCACTTCCAGCAGTATCTAGGTCAGTCACTGGGGCAATTGATAGAAAATGCCAACTATGTGTTTGCTGGAAACAATTCACAAACAAATGTGGGGTATTCATTTGGGCTAAAATATTAGTATTTGGAGGGGCTGAATGACAAACTAATAAGGATTCTGAAGAAGCTCTCGTCGTCTGCACCGGTACCGGTGCTCTATGTCCGTTATGCACTTTGTGCTTTGCGCTCACTGTGCATGTGCCAAAAATTGTGGAAGAAATAACAATCGCTTGTATTCACTACTTTTACAAACACACATTCGTGGTCTACATAACCTATAACCTGATCCTTACTGTGCAGGATGCAAAACACTAGGTCCAGTGGCCCCATATGCAACCTACAATGCTTAACAGCCACATTTGGAGTGATCTTTCTTATTAGGCATTAACCTTCTTGCAAGCAGACATTTCGCTTAACACTGAAGTTGAAACACGACTCTTGAAAATACGTTGTTATTATTATACATAATAAGTTATTAATTTGTCTCATCATGGACAAATGCCATGGTAAACTTAAACTAAAATGATGAACAACAACAGTGTAATATGGTTAATATTGTTGATAATATTGTTAAATGGAAAGAAGATGGATAAAAGAGAATGGGAGGGGGGGGGCTGGATCTAAGGTGTACAGCCTGATGAATTTCCCTTCCCAGCAGGATCCTGTATGAGAAGATTGGCCGCATTGGCAGGAGCCTTGCGGCTCATTTCTTCGTGCTAACTGCTACTGGTGCGCCACAGTTCAGAATCCCACTGCAGAACCCAATCGATGGTTCCTGTGGCGGCAGCAGGAATTGGATAAAAGGATCCTGCCGGCATCCGGCCGGCGCCTGCCCTAGCAGCCAAAGCTAATGGCTGAATCCAGGCCCTGGTCACAGCACTAAGGGAGGGGGGCAAGAGCGAACAGAATCATAGTCATTACCACAGCGGCACATGCCCTCTCTTCACTCACACGCCTGCAACTCGGTTCCACAGGCCTGACGGGCCAGGGTCACTAATCAATGCCCGCACTCCAGAGTCACACCTCCTGATCACAACTTAACACAGAACTGAAGGCTACAGCAACACAGGGCCTAAACTATGCAGCCATTTCACTGTATGCAAATAACTCGTAACCACCACAAGGTCTTCTGTTTAATATAGCATATACATATATAGTAATAGACAGGAAGAGTAGTGTGGGGTAAGAGGTCACAATGGAATTTAAGCTAAGATGTACCTTTTTGGTGAGGCAGTCATCTGAATCAGATGGCATACGTGTGGAGACATGAAAGATGGCTTCCACAGTGGAGGAAGCATAGTAAGGGGCTGTGAGACCTGTGCTGCCATTTCTCTGGAGGCCACCCATAAAGCCACAGTGTGAGGCCAGCTCCACCTGCAAATAAAACCACAATTCTGTTGATACTGTGTATATACAATGAAAAATGAACTGAAATAATTTTCACTTTAGATCAAGTCGATGTGTATACCTCCCATCCAAGCCCTGAAACAAAATCTTCATATTCCTGACTGCCAGTGCTATTGGACAAGATGGAGCATTTATCCTCTTGACCTTCTCCAATGTAAAACACAGCGATCTTGTGTGTCTCACGACTGCATTAGATCAACACAAACAACAACAGTAAACATGATAAAACCAAGAAAATAATAAACTTTATTCAATATCCTGAGGGTACAAGGCAGAAATCATTACCATTGCCTTGAATCCAAGTTCTTCAACTCCCGCAACAGTTTAGAGTTTTTCTTCAGCAAATGGAAACTTTTCCTATTAAAAAAGTAAAAAAAAAGTTTTTATAATTTAATTGAAAAATATATTATTTCATTAATTACTCTAAAAGCTAGATTAACAAAGGTAAACGGGTACAGGTGCCAACAGTAATCTTATTGGCAGTTCTATTTTTTTTTGCTTGACTACCACCATTAAGAGGTGTAAGCTTTTAATTTACGGGGAAGCATGGCAAAGAGTGGCTTTGCTAGATTTCAATGAAAACAGCTGGGCACTTTTACCCTGTGGAGAGAAGATTAAGAATCTCTCCAGCACGCTTTTAACACTACTTTTGTGTACAATGCACCAAAAAATATAATAGTTGTGACAGTATTTCTGAAATGTATTTAAAGGGGACTATTAACAAGTCAGGAAAAATGCATTTTGCCGTTTAGACACAAAATACTTATTATTCTCGGTTTTCATTTGTGATGTAATGTTATGCCTTTTTATGTAAAAACAAAAAAAAAAAGTATTGTTTACATGTAAAAAAAATATGAAACATGCTAAATCCTTTTTGAAATTTGAATAACACTTATTAATAATACTGGAGCCTTGATTACCTGTGATCCCAAGAGTTCATGCCAAGGTCATTGAGGAGCAGCCGGCAGAAGTAGAAAGAAGCTTTGGGCTCCTGGTGGGAGGGCTCTCTCTGGCAGGCGGCCCTAAAGCTTACATCAGTGTCCCACTTCTTCACCTGGTCCTCTTCCTGCTGAGTCTGACGGAGAATGGCCTCTAGAATGGCTCTTTCCTGTTCAAGATTCATGCCACAGGGTGAAGGAGCTGGCTGATTGAGCTTAAGCTGTGGATGGGGCAGGCATTCTGGGCTGCTGTAGCCTAAATCCTCCAAAAGCTTATCCAAAATGTCCAGCTCCTCATCTTCACTGCAATTCGAAAATGAATGTTGTTTTCTATGAAATCCCTTTGTCAAAGAGGTGGCATCATCTTTACTTTGAGTATGTCTCATAGTGGGTGAAAGAGGGATATTCATAGTGCCTACATCATGAGAATCTTCATGGTTGGTGCAGTATAAGACTGAACCATCCCAGGAGTATTTGCCTGAGATATCCCGCACAATGACCCGTACTTGGGAAGAGGAATGTGGAGGCTGTCCAACAGCGTGCTCATCTGCAGGGATTTGCAAATAAGATACCAGTGTGCTGTCATTGAAGACGAATAACTGCAGGTTTGGGCTTTTGAAGACCTCGGAAGAGAGCTCTGATGACTCCACGTAAGGGTTGTCGTGATTTTCACTCACAAGGCTATGGAGAAGAGCAGGGCCACCGCTCAAAGGATGATGGCCCAGATGGTTCACCAGGTGTGTCATGACCATACGTGCTGTAAGGGGAATCACCTCCATGTTTCGCCGCCGTTTCTCTGTCAAAAAACAATCAAACGTAAATAAATAAAGTCATCCCATGTCAGGCAGTCTCCTTCTACCAGAGGCCTGGGAGCTTGAAGGCAGTACTATTGCTGCTCCATGAACTGCACTTTTTAGACAGATGTCTGTCATGAGGCTAACATTAGAAGGGTTTTTTGTCTGTATCACAGTGAAAGGTGATATTTTCCCCTGTGTGAAAGTTGGGTGACTTACTAGTTGAGCTTTTCAGCCTGAGCATCAGTGGTGCCTCTGGTCCCCTAAACTGGAGCAGTGGCTACTGCAGATTCCAGAAACAAATATCCATCCAGAAAAGGGCAGTTTTAGGGGGGGCGATATGTGCCTCATGTTTTGCATGAGATTATGCACATTTACCATTTTTAATACTTTCTGGTGTAGTATGGGCATTTTTCCACATTTAGTGCAGAATGATTTGATCCATTTGTATATTATATAATGGTTTGGGCAACACATCCCTAAATCTTCTAGCGACGCATCATAAAAAGTACATTTGAAAAGCCTCTACAATGAAAAGGCTATAGATGGAGTGCTAATGAGAACCACCATCTTTACACAAAGAGACAAGACTTTCTGAATTGCATTTATGTAAATGCACAGGGTTTCAGTCATAAATGAACAGCATGCCATGCTTTATTCTGCAAAGAGCTGGGAAAAAAACAAGAAGATGCTCTCCTGCATTGTGACAGTGCTATCAATACCATTATCCCCATCAAAGTAGAAAAGCTCTTCAGAAAGCAGGCCAAGCTGCATTAGAGATGCACTGGGCTTTTGATGTGACTTGATCAATATGAGGCAGGGACATGAATATAACTAAGTCGGCACTCTTTGGTTTGCCCTTTTGACAGTGTTTTGTTATTTCATTTTAGACTGCACCTGCGTACCAAAACGCATGGCATGTGGTTACATTTCTCAGTTGAAATGGTTTCAGCATTGCCTATGTCCATATAGTCGGTGAACTCAAAATACTTTTAGGAAGTTGAGCACATAGACTAGAAAAATACTCTGTATTCCCTAATGGAATAACAAGGTCACAAAGGGAAAAAAATACATTTTTATCTAAACCTAATGGGTCTACTCTCAGGGGATAAGCATTAATGTGTCTCACTCCCTCTGATGCTTGATTTCCTTTTTATATATTTAAGACATTGACATTTAATAGAAAGGCTACAAATGGAGAGGGTCCATTAAATGTACTCCCATTTAGTTTGAAGAATATTTCAGGAGGACATATATGTAAAAACTACACTTTTTACATACGTTTTCACATTTAAACCAATGTTGTCATCCATATACACAACGTGCTGTGCCACTACACAGCACTAAAGCAGAACTGCCACACACATGTCCTTACCCTCAGCTACAGTTAATAGATTTCCAAAGTCTGCGGTGGTTGTCTGGGAGGGTGTGGGTTCACAGCTCTTAACTTGACCCAACATGAGGTCATAGTCAGTGGACAGGTCGGACAGACTCAGGAGGTAGTGGCTCTGCTGGGTGTACAGATTGGAGCCAAACACACAACAGTGCAGTACCTGAGAACAGGAGAGTGATATCGTTCATTGATGTACATGTCACTAATATATATTACACTACACACAAGGAGGCTACATATTCTATTATCATCATGAGCACTGCATTCATTGTAACATTGAACATGATGATCAACATAATGTTTATAGAGAGCTACAGAGGGAGGGGTGAAGCTACAAATCCATTTCTCCTGTAATGTGTGAGTGTATTGATCAACATAACAGATGGTGAAGCATTCGTTGGCAGGGCTAGATAAGACACACTGGGGCAGTTGATTACAGCCATTGGACAGGTTTACCCAGTTTGATTTAATTAAGGCTTTATCCTTGTGATCAGCTTCAACCACAAACACCAACAGAGATGCACGAATAAGCACAGTCTGAAACACCTGTATACTGTACTCATTAGACACAAGTTCCAAGGCAAACATGTAAATGAGAGGGCCCCTTATTCAGGGTGGAGCAACATGGGTAGAGCCATGCAATTGCTAATCCTATTCAGTGCACACATGCGCTCGCACTTGGCTGAGGGATGCTTAGATACAGGCATGCCCTGCCATCTGAAACAGTATTGTGTGGGGAAATGTAGACAGTATGGATGATTCTACTAAGCAGACCTTTGAGCACAGGGGGGGGGGGGGGGGGGTTGGTGGCTGGAGGTTTGATGCTAAAAAGACCTGAACCAAACAGCTGCTACACGAAAGCCCCAAAGAGCTTCCTCTGTGGAGAGGTGGAGAGACACAGAGGAGGGGGAAACACGGCTGCGCTTGACAACTAAGTGACTGCACTTCACATAGCAACAGTTTCTGAAATGTAACAAAGAGCCAAAAACGCACAAATGATAACATAATAAAGCAATATGTTAGCAAACATGCACCCAGACACATATACCAATAAGAAGAAAAATATACAATGACAACATGCACACACTTTGTTTACCCCACCCCCTCACCCCTCCACACACAAAAGTAATGCAGCTGGTCACTGAGGGAGGTAATAACAGCAGATGGACAAGCTCCAACAAAACTTGCATAAACCCATAATGTATAGCACAATGTCAGTTTTAAAGCTACATACTACTCGCACGCCTAACCCCAAGCCTCACAAGAGCAAATATGTTTCTCTTAAATGCTGGCGGGTTCAAATCTTTAGTGTTCTGGAAGACAACTAATCATGGCTAATTGTCTTTGCTCTTGTAGCAGCTGCGGTCACTCTCATATTAAGACATATTCCATTGAGATCTGTCGAACAAGCATTCATGGCCGGAGCTTATCAAATGGACAATGGGTCCTGTTTGAATAATTGGACCATTTCTTATCAGGGGTGACATCCTCAACAAAGATCTGCTGTTGACCGCATCTGCCCAGACAGCAGCGGATGAATACTACCTCATTCATTTGTGTCAGTAGTTATCCTCAGGGTCAGAACATAAAATCAAGGAAGAAATACTGTAAAATAAATGTACTTAAAAACTATGCAAGAAGACGAGATGCGTCATTTCCCCTGAATTGTAATGGCTGGATAATCATATCCTTAACCATGTTAGTTATAAGATAAGGAACTACTTTATTGATCTCACAATGAAGTAATTCAATTGTTAAGAACAGTCAGGGGGTGCAGATAGTTAGGAAATGTGCAAAAAAAAGAACAAGATTAATTCACAAACATGATGGAATAAAAAGTCTCTTGTGTACACTAAATAAAAAGTCTAAGAAAAATAAAAGGAAGCACAAAATATATATCCAGTAATGTATAGCTTCAAGGGATTTGTATGCCCATCTACAATAAGGTGGAGTCAGGGTTCTGCTAATAAGTAGGTTCTAAAAATGATTTGATAGTTGAGAAAAAAACTGGGTTCCTGTTTATGTGGTCACCTACCCTGTAGATATAGTCCAAAAGGGGGGCCTTATATGCATCGGACTCCTTCGAGGTTGGCCTGGTGATGGGTTCAAGCAGCAGGCTCAGAGGGACAGCCATGCACCAGTCCAACAGACACAGCAACAGAGACACCAGTAACTGTGAAAGAATATTCGAGAAACTGCTGGTTTAGGCCACACTTGACCAGCTACAAAGAGGAAACATTCCGCTGCAAATGCACCATTCCACCATGATAGATCTGAGGGCTTTTAGATCTTAGATATTTTACATCTTCTCTTTTAAAGCAGGTACCTTTTTGTCAGCCTCCACCGTTGAGTGCTCTGCGCTGGGTAACAAAAAGGCTATTGTGGCCACAAAGATCTGTAGTGGGGCAAAACAAGGAGAAAGATAATTGGATGACACACTCCTATTCAACACAAAAGGAAAGACATGTAATAAAACTGGAAGTAATACACCACAGTGAAGCTTATGGACATGGCAGATTTATTGCAGTAGGATGTCTGAAAATAAAATCGGTCTATGAAAATAAAATCATCTAAATTTTATATTTGAGTCGCACCATATTTCAACCATATTAATATAGCTGTCCGTCACTGATTTTAGGGATGCCAATAACTAACAAAAATATACTGTACATATTTTTTATTTTCACTGTCAAAGATATTACGTATACAAATATATTATATTCGATCATAAAAAACATCAAAGCACCAATAGCTGAGTGACTGTGGTACACTGCATTTTTCTCATCTGAAATATGTTCTGACTTCACGCCCACATTGTATGTTTAAGTTTGAGATGCTAAATGAAAAACCATATCTAATCATATTTCATGTTCATTCCTACCTCAATGACTTTCTTAGGCAGCGCAGCATCCAGCTTCTGGAGATGTTCCCAGTGACAGATGAGCAACTGTAGCACATCACAGGCTGCATGTGCCACAGCTTTGTTCCCAAACTAAACAAAACGGCAAACAACAAGGAGGCTTTTAAACATAATTAAATGCTGTGTACAATAAGAGTAAATAATACAATAATAATAATACATGTAAACACATGTGTTATATGAGACAGCACCAATCACACCTTGTATTGGATAATGAAACAAAGTTAAAGAGAAGGTGTGCAGATTTTTATTATTCTAATTTCCTCGAGGTAAACACTTAGAATGTTGGAGAAAGGAGTTCACTTTCTTTTTGAATTCAAAGAAAAATAAATAAATCATGGCAGAAACATTACTGTCTTGAGATCAAGAGAGGAGGTTTAGGCCAAGTGTGATGACATTTTGTGTAATTTTCTCTAAATCCAGCTTTTCACTTACTGTGCAGATAATCAGCATAATTTCATTTCCACTTCAAGCCATGGCTCATTTTCTCTGGGCTTATTGGAGGAAAGAATTGAGCTGTTGACAATTTTCTTTCAAATGTGGATTTCTTCAGTGATTTGAAATTCTTTGTGGAGAAATAGAATTTCCTATTTCTTCCAGCTGAATGCCTCTCAACATGTAACAAGGGCAGACAATGTGGGGAGTGCAGAAATGGCCAAACACAAAAAGGGTCTCTGAGAGTTCAGCACCTGCTTTTAGAAAAGAGTCTCTCAGTGCCACTCTTCCCCCTGGATCCCCCACCTAGCATATACCCACTATTTTGGGACTGGCGAAGTCTGTGTGTCAAGTTGTACAGGGGAGTGATTACTGCTCCATTAGAGGAAGGGGGTGGGGGTAGCTCGAGCAGGAAGCTAGAGATGTAGCTGCTTAAATTGGCCCACATCTACTGAGAATGAGCAGCCTGGAAATTACACCACCGCCCAAAACCTTTTCCAAGAAAAAAAATACAAACATCCACCACTGGTTTTCTACATCTCTTCACTCAGACAGAAAGAGGCCAGTTTTAAAACACACCCGTGAGTCACATCACTGGACGTGTTTTACTCTGCCTTCATTACGCTGGAATGGCTCAGTCGCCCTTTTATGTAATCAACTATCATTTTTCTCAAAACTAAATGCTATAGAACATCAGTGCCAAACTAACAGGCACTGTAAGGAAGATTAAATTTATGTAAAAGCTATCTGCCATCTTTGCTCTAAATCAAATTAATCTTTCTAAACTCAGGAAACATCTCGTAAATGTATCCGGACCTTTAGTGTTACTCCCAAAACGTTGATGGCATCCTTGACTTGATGGTGTATCTGCTTTTGCATGATCTCCTGGCATATCCACAGACCCAAGCTGCACACCGCGATACATCTGAAAAATGGACAGTGATAGCAGATATAAAACCAAAGTTCCACCAAAGTTTTACCTGAAATGCATATGAACTAGCTTGTCGTTTCCAAAATCTACACGAAGAAGACTAGTGAGGGATCTCGTCTCATCTACACAAGGTCAGATGAGCGATTGACAGGAAGATTAATCAGAATCTTTGGCCAAATCAACTGGTGAACCAATAACGCTGTTCAAAGGCTCTGAATTATACAAAGTTATTTAAAGAAATGTCTTCTGCATTTAAGTGACACACGACAATTAAAATCCGATGGTGGAAAAGAAAGTATGAGTGGCTGTCTTACTGGTCAACATGCAAACAGTTTAGTCTAATCCATTTAATCTATCTGAACTTGCCTTGATGCTTCACAGTGTTCCTTGATTGCCGACTCGAGAAGGATGTTGACCAAATAATCCTGAGTAGTGAAACCACAATGAGACACCTCCACATGTACAGTATACAGTACGTACATGTGAAAACCCAAGAAATTATTCAATCACAAATTTTGTTTTGCTAACCTTGATATCTTCTTTCCCAATAACTATGTCATCTGAGCCTCTGATGCTCTGCAGGACTGGAATCTGGAGGTAAAGGTCTGGGAAACTCAAAAGGGAACCCAAGATAGTCTGTGCCTCCATTCGAGGAGCCTAGGGAGAAAAACAAACAAGTCTTATACAGTTGGGTGGATAGTTCTAAATGAAAATGTTTTAATTTCAAGTGACAATTTTCCACACTAATAATAAGTTGTATATATTATTTAATGGCAACTGAAATTTGTCATTATAATTTTAGTTAGAAACAAGAATATGGGTTTATTTTGTCAGTGGGAAGGTACCTCAAGGGTGTCAGAACTTAGAACGCAAGCAGCAGCAGTAATAAAGTCTCCAAACAGCATCGTGAAGCCCGGCAGGCCAAGGAAGAAGAATCGAGGTGAGCAGGATCCGATGACAGTGTTTAAAACATCCTGGTGATATACACAGAGCACAAGAATATGTTAGACATAATAAAATTATTTATAAGCAGTTCAAGACTTTTAAATTTGGAGCAGGAAAGGGTTTTATTCTATCAGCAGGTCAGGGAGGATGGACATGCTATACAGTACAATACAGTAAATGTCAACAGATGCCAAAATCCATCATTTACCCAAGATAACGCTATTGGATATGCTCAGTCAAAGCTGGTGATTAAGACAAAGATTGGTAACCTATTAACACTGACATTTCCCTTCTTAAGCTCATTGCACGGTGACAGCAACATAAATGTAAAGCATTTTTAGACGAAATGTAATTACATACTGTAGCCTACAGTAACTGATTCAAAGTATAATGGCATGGCAGTGCAGCTTTTAAATAATTACCCCTCTTATCTTACAAGCGTGTGTTTACATTTGTGTACAAAGGCAAGGTCCAGCCTCGAAACACCTGCCTCCTTCGCCATAAACGTGTAAATCGGCCAGTTCAAACACAAACATGTTCCTCGCTAAAGTAAAGGTCACTTTAGCAAACACAAAGCCACACAAATCTTCCTTGGTTCTGTTCAAGCAAATACACACACTGCTGTACTACCCCTCTATCTGGGACATTAATAACCCGCGGCTTTTGTAAACAGGGAATGCAGGTGAACAAAAGAGAAATAGAATAAACACGCAGAGGCAATAAACAGGAAGTCAAACCAACACGCTGCTCTGGATGTAGAAAATTGGTGGGAAGAGCTCCAGGATTGAAGGCCTATTTTACCATCATTTTGTTCGTAATTGACCTCTGGAGCATAATGTGCAGTGCAGTCAGAGATAATTAGCAGACAACAAACTGTTGCTTGATTGCTTGGAATAAGCATTTTAGAGGAAGTCGCAAATGTAAAATGCAAAGTGTTTTCTATTGTATGTGTAAGTACAGGGAACCTGGTTTGAGGTTGTGTATAGAAATGGAAGCAGCACCCTGCATGTGGCTCTGCGCTGGCAGTAGGAATGGCCCCGACATCAACAAAAGGTGCATTAACGTAAGTCTGAATAGAGCCACCTCAGGCTTTTTATTTGGCCTCATCTCCAGAAAAGCACACGCTGTCCACCTGCTGGCCCCAGGGGTGACAGAGTTCACTCCAACATTACATCGGTTACCAAACAAAAGAAAATCATTCCATCGTTCAAATAGGCGTAAAGCATAAACCAGAATTGCTAATTCAATTAAAAGTATTATAATGAATTAGTATGGTCATTATTAGGAATTGTTCCAATGCAATTCCAAAACCACTTCAAACATTTTATGCTCAATCTAAATGGGAAGTTAGATTTTACATTAGATCTATTAGCTAGATTACTACTATTGTGCTGTGGCCATGCCTTCATGAGACCGGTGACCAGAGAGAGGCAGACAATCAGGGCAATAGCACTGACCTTGGTACTCTTTCAGCTGAGATGAGACCTCTCTCAGAGAACTGTCATTTTCTTTAGGCTTAGCTGAATAGAACAGTGCTCATTTACAGTCAGGTACACTCCTTGAAAGATTGTGGCTGTTTAACACCATTTCAACAATAGTCTTAAAGTGCAGTATGAAGGTACTTATTTACTGTAAGTGGATTTGACTCACTTTGAAATATAGAAATGCTGTGCACAATAGAATATTTATGTCAGGAGATGCATTCAGTCTTAAAATGTGATGTAAAAAGCTGTTTAAGTTAAGCAATGAAACCAAATTAAGAAATTGACATGATGAAATATTTTTACATTGGAAAGTAAATATGCTCGCAAACTAATGTATTTAAGTTATTAATAATTCAAGTTGACAAATTGTTGATGAAGTATATGTATTTTGAGTGGGGTATGGGGTGAAAGCGGGGGCGAAGGAGGAGGGGAAAATAAGAGGCACTTTCTTATGTTAAGCAGGCGTGCGGCTGTCCTCTATTGTGTGGCGTGAGGACTCTTTTCTCCGGCCAATTTGAGCATGCTTCAGTGGCCAGCCTGGCTCGGGCCCCCCGACGCATTATACAGAGCCACAACAAAAGCTGGAGAATGCTGCCTCATCCCCGTGTGCCCCCCTCATTGCTCCACTCTACGCTCCCTCCCGCTCCTTTACACAATCACAGTCAAAGCGCCCAGCGTACTCCGGGCCCAGGGCCGACATGTCAGTCTAACGGAGCACGACAGACGTCAGGCCTTAATTAATCACGTATGCACGGCAGGGGCTCAAAACATTATTTAACAACACAGAAAACATTCTAATAAGCTGGTCGCATGGTCAAGAGAGATCAAAAATATGAAGCCAGGAGGACAACTCGCTCATTGTTTTGACCAGGTTCTTTTGTTTTTGGGATTTCATTCATTTGCATCTGCAGCTTCATCAAAGCAACAGAACTACACTGAAGTGAAGTATAACATAGCCAGGGTGAAACACTGTTCTCAGGTAAACTTAATCTCATCATTTTAACAATAACATATACAGGAAGTGATTAGCTGTATAAAAGTCATGTCAATCACATTTGTATCGTACTCAAAATAAACCTCATTCCACATCTACTGCTGCAGCACCCCCTAGTGTTACAGGAATAAACTGGAAGAGGGACCCAGTGTCTGTACCTGGTCATCACTTGTAAAAGCCTTGTGCATTATGGAGTAAAGATGCACCAAAAAGTCACTATTGGGAAGCAAGTCCTGGTGCCTGGTCATCATCTCACAGATCAGCTTATAGGCCTGCAGCTTTCCGGATTTGAACTCTGCTGGAAGCATTGTTGCCTGTTAAAGATAAGTGGGTCATAATTTGAAAATGAATTACAGCTCTATAATTTACTGTGAAGTAAAAAAAAAAGGACATATTTCATGGTTGTCTTGTTAATACCCGAAAAAGCCACGATGCCATCATTCTGAGTGGGGGGATGAAAACTGGCTGTGGAGGGGAAGACTGGTTGTCCACACTAATGCCAAGGTTGTCTCGAATCTGCAATGTCATTTAATACTTGTAAATAGGATAGCGAAATTAATATGAATTTAACTGAAGTCACAATCATTTCTTCAGGTCTACAGCCAATTCTGTGGAGGTAACAACACTTGGTTTGGAATTTGAAGTAATAAAATGGAGAACATTTATCATCTCGTCTATGTTCATAACCCATATTAATAAAAAATATATTTTGATTGTGATTTTATGAGATTGTGATTATCTTTTGTCCCATCACTTTACTTGTAAGACACTCAAATGATCAAATGATGGTATATTTTACAAGATATACATAGGATTTCGGTCTTACCTTTGCCAACTTGTGCCACAGTTCATAAAGATAAGAGAAGACTTTGGCATGAATCTTGGGGCAACGGATATTATTCACATCTCCCAGAATACCCAGTATTCTCCTCCACAGGACGAATGCTGAATCAGCGTGCCAGCCAGTCAGGGTACCACCAGCAATTATACTGACGTCATCAGTTAAACATTCACTACTGTCTGTAGAAGGCAGAAAGACGAAAGAGAAAAAGCATCACAAACCCGAAATCACACACAATTACAATCTTATTTTTGCTTATATGCTTAAAATATTTGCATATGTAGTGTTTATTAATAGTTTTAATTATATAGTTAATATATTTTACCTGGGATAAATATAAAGATGAAACACATGCAATGAACAAAAACGACAGAGTGAAAAGAAGGAGGACAGCGCCACACAGTGGTAGAAGGTTAAAATGACAAGGGAGCAACAGATCTGCATGATTGTTTGTATTTATGTTTGTATGAATCAGTGTTCATTTTGGCAGCAAATTTTAAATTAGTTTTAGTCTTAGTCTTTTGACGAAAATAGAATTTAATTTCAGTCAAAAAAAATCTTGTTAGTTTTAGTCTAATTTTAGCCAATAAAAATTCCATGTAAATTTAGTCGACTAAATTCGAAATAGATTGAGTAAACTTTACATTTATATAATTGTTTTCAAACATATTTAATAATATTCTCTGCTTCATGGAGCGTCTCCACATGAACAAACACAGAGCTGTTCCTTTGGCAGAGAATTTAAATGATATGAGGCTCTTTCAAACCAAGTCAGTGAGGTTTTGATCATTTTAGTCCCTTTGTTTCATTTTTATTTAGTCTTTTTTAGTCGACAAAATATCTGGAGATTTTACTACCTTTAATATAGTTTTAGTCTAATTTTAGAATAAGACTAATG
>OMNZ01027762.1:0-17146 GCA_900303255.1 Lesueurigobius sanzi | reverse complement strand
TTTTAGTCGACAAAATATCTGGAGATTTTACTAACTTTAATTTAGTTTTAGTCTAATTTTAGTCAGAAAAAATATGACTAAATATGACTAAAATTATGGCGAAATATTTTAGTCGCCGAAATTAACACTGGTATGAATTTCGGATTATGTCTTACAGAAGATAATTACTACAGTAAGCATAAACGTAACCCAGTGCATTGAATGGAGTAAAGAAATGTGGATAGTTATTACAGTATGTTTGTTAAAATAATACCAGGGAAAAGTCGCCATAAAAGACAGAAGCATAACAGAACAGGAACTACAACTCATGGCAGAGTAACAGCTAAAAGGAAGTACCCAAATGACGTGGCATGTGTAAGACAGACTGATGCATGGTGTTGTCCAGGGGGAAGTCACGAGGGCACTCAGTGTGCACTAACAGGGCGGGTGAGGCAGGGGGGTTCTGGGGGTAGTGGTAGGATTGAGGGGGGTGAGAATGGAGGGCACACTCAGGTCCTAAAAAAACAACAGGGATAGGGATACGATCAGGTCTGAGAGGCACAGCACACAGGGCAACCACACAGGTTGACATTTCAGACTAAGAGGAGATAATAACTGGAGAGCCCATGCATGAGGAAAACACACCCAATAACAATCCAAACACTACACAGATACACCATCTGAAATGACTTGTATGGAACTCAACAATGTGAATGAATTAAGATTGTGAAAGCATTTGTGAATGAACAGTGCATGTACGCAGCTGCCCACCTGCGAGAGCTTCAGTGTGGCTGAGGAGCAGGCTGCCCTGGCTCTGTGGATCAGCAGTCACATCCATGTGTGTGGACTGGGTTGACTGTGTATCAGCCTCCTCGTCAAACGCCTGCCATGTCGCTTCAGTTTCATTGAGGTAGCCATTGGATGTTTCACTGCTGATGCTCTCACCTGAAAAGAAGAGATTTAGTATCCAATTTAAACACAATGACATGATTTTAATGTCTTCTGAAATAGTTTTGTACTTTTCTCCCTGAGCTTAGGCCGTGTAAATGTTGTGTGATCATCAGTATTGCTCTCTGTATCGGCTGGGCTACTGCTCAGCCGGATGAATATCTACACACAGGATGATGATGATGGAAACAAAAATAAAAGTTAAAAGGTCATATTGACCATTGGGGGAACTTAATAAACTGTAATGCTAATTGACTTTTCTCACCGAGGGAGGGTCACTGCTTTCTCTCTGGCCTTCAGAGACTCTGCCTTCAGAGCCTATAGACGTTGGGGAATAATCTCTTTTCTGGCCTGGGATGTAACAATAATAATGATACATATCACTCAAAAAAAAAAATCATGAAGATTTGTGGCTATGAATGTACCTGGTATAGATTCCGAAAGCTGCTGGGTGATATCAGAAGTACTGCTGCTTCGAGGGAGGGGGCTCTCACTGTTTCCAAGCTCCTCCTCAGCCCCACATTCTGACAACTGACACTCCTCCAAGTCTACCATGGACATACAGTTTAAATACATTAGCAACATTCAAAAACATTACAACATCATCATTTAGACAATGATATGACAAAGAACAACAGGGAGTTAATTTCACATGCATTAACAGTAAGACTTCAGTGACGTGGAGCACACAGAAATAAACCTGATACACATTGCCACAAGCGCACATGCAGAGAGACAGAGATGGGAGAGACAGGATGGACGTCACAAAGACAAACAGACACATCCAGCTCCCAGAATGCACTTTACCTGAGAGTCTGTGAGAGCAAGCAGAGTTACCAGAAGAAATACCAGGCAAGAAAGAGCTCACAGTGTGGAGCAGCATAGGAACGCTTTTAGTAGTGGGCAAAGCTTCATAGAGATGAACACAGTTGCTGATAGACTGGCTTCTCTTAGCTTCCAGAGGGGAAAGGGACAGGAAAAATAAATTAAATAGATAAACAGAGAGGTAAAGAAAGTTGCTTTTGTAATGAAGCACAATACTGCACAGTACAATAAACAACACATTCACAGCACACTTGTGTATTTTGTTTTTGACACATTTTCACATTCTTCTAATTATTACTCAATTTAAAAGGGATTATGCCTGTGGTGCGCATCAATAATAGTAAATTTGTCCTGTGTAATACTAAGGAAAGGTTGTTGAAATCGTTCTTTGAAATTGTTATCTTCTAGAACGTAAGTGACATACAGTAGGAAGAGGATTAATGCCGTATTCCAAGCATTCAACTGGGATTCACACATTGTTTGCAGTTATTTTATGAAAAAATAATCACAAAAATGTCAAACCAGAAAAAAAAAAAAAGGTTTTAATTAAACTATGTGCTGTCAAGTAAAGTGAGTAATCTAACCTGCAGCAATAACAAACTTGCGTACTATTTGTATGGAAGATATACTCTCTTCTTCTTCTTTTAGAACATTATCAACAACCTAATAAAACTTGTGGTTTTCGGTCTTGTGTAAAGAGAAGATGCCGGAACAATATTAGTTTGTATTTGAGTAAGAACTGCTGAGTTTGGACACTTTTCAATTCGGTGAGAATGCCTTTGTGTCTGGACGGCACTTGAGTGCTAATCTCAAAGAGAGCAATCACAGACTATTCTGTGCTTTAGCACACTTTAATTACGCCTTTCAGTAAGCAGCTCACATCATCCGTGCTGTCGGCCGCTCATGCACATTTATGCATATTAATGAGCATTAATTACATTCTTTATGAAAGTATCAAAACGGTGGTGCAATTGATGCAGGAGTCTTCTTCCATCATTGAAAAGTTGAAGGAGGGCTACAAAGGCCTTTGAAGATCAATGGGATAGAAATTAAATTAGACAAAAAAGTGAATTTGAGAAGGTAGTGCTTTGTGTGCTGTATTACTTGCAGACAAACAATGTAGGGGCATAAACATCCACACAAAAGTCAACACTGAGTAATAACTGGAGGTGAAATCTTTGTTTTCAGTTCCTTTAGACCAGTCTATTCAAACTGGTAAAAGCAAAATGCTATTCCAGGCCTGAAGTTTGCCTGTTGAAATTAAGTTAACAACAATAAGTGGCCAAAGCTAATCTTTTCACCAGGCATTGTGCTGCACACTGACAATGGAGCTGACAAGGAAACATGTTGATGTTGCTCTGTGACATGTAAAGCAACAACATGAGCCATCTGCTGGCCTTTGTCTGTAGGTGTAGTGCTTTCAGGAGCACCTGCACTGTTGTACATATGGACTTGTCAATGTGTGCATCTCACATATAAAAATACATTCATTAAGGCAAGTCTCGTTCTAGGACAGGGGTTTTCAACCGGGCTGCCGCGACACCCAAGTGTGCCACAGTGCAAGTCCCGAGGTGCCATGAGAAATACACATAGGGCTAAACAATCAAAAATAATTTCATTTGAGTTTTTATTTAGCTTAAAACGTCCTGCTGAATTCTTCAATCTGAGAGCCAGGTTAAGTCTATAAACATGCACATGATGATTAGTGATAGCGATTGATCAGCACTCAGTGTTTCAAAACATATCAACAATGCATTCCTATTTAGAGATTTAGCGACTTCCCATAATGTTTGTGCCTGTCCTGAGAGGAGCAGACAGAGGACAGCACTCAAGAAGAGATCTGTCTTTCTGCTTTGTACTTTTCTGCACATGCTATAACATAAGTGTACAGATAATTGTTATTAGGACTTCAAGTAGGATATATTTTATTTATGTTGGAAACATTTACTGATCCAAGTTGAAATGTCCAGTGGTACAGGCCATTGGTAGACTACCTTACCAGCCTGGGAAAAAATAAAGCGCCAAAAGGTTGAGAACCACTGCTCTAGGAAACCCTCAATTAATGTATTTCAAGGTTCATCACATATGGGTTTCTTTCTTGTTATAGATGCCATTTTGAGGACTGAGTATTCGAAAGCTAGAACAGCAATGTTTTGACTTGTTATTTACTATGCAAAGGTCCTAATTTCATGTTGCTTGAAAATCATGAACAGATGAATATTGATGCATGAACAAATTAGAGTAGAATCCAAAGTGTGTTCATCAACTACATGACAAATGATACAACATTATAATTGCTTACCAGAGGCTTTCTGTCGGACATTGTTGCGAGCCTTCTCCACACCGGGAGCTCCTGATGTTGTAGCAGAGCGAATCCTCATTGGCTCCTGAGCCCCAGGTGCACTCTGCTCTCCGTGGTTCCTCCAGCTCAGGGAGAATGAACGAGCCACAGAGGCAGATTTCTGAGAGTCATGGCTAAACCCTAAAGGAATAAACAAAAAAAAAAACACACATTACTTTCTAGTAAAGATAACACTGATTATTTTTGTCTAAATAATGTAGAATGGAGAGGGAATGGTAATAATGTACTGTATAGCACCATGATAAGGCAAATGAAACTTCATCAGAAAACAAAAACAAATGTTCTGAACAAAAAGAAAACTCTCTCTCTTCACATTATTTGACCACTCCAGTCTTCTCACCACGTCCTCTCTGCTTTTTCTCCTTCTGTTCGCTGAGTTTGTCCAGAGGCAGGCTGTTCATATCCAGACCATAAACACTTCGTGCCAGCACAGTTGTAAGAGAGTCCATGATGCTGGCCCATTCAGCCACCAGCTCCTCCCAGCAGGTAAGAGAGGACAAGACTGCCAGCAGCTCGTCCCATAGCTCCCGAGAAATAAATACACACAGGTTGGCTCGCACCCATGCAACAATGATGGTCTGAATACAAATGAGAAAGATTGAAATGCATTAAACTTCAGAATGAAGCAGTACTCAGCAGCGATTAATAATTACTTTATATGGGGGGGGGGGACTATTTCGATAATGATAATCAAGCAATATTTTTGCAAGCCATCAAAAATGTGCAAAAATGTAACATCTTAATTAAGTTTACTGTGTTGCCAAAAAGATAATTGTTTTTAATAAACTAAAAAAAGTAAAGAAAAAAAAACCACTATTATACCATATTTTGAGAGATTACACATCAAGAATACAGTATTTAATTTGTATTTTTTGGTAGAAATTTTAACGCATTGGATATACACTCGATATTGTAGATTT
Source organism: Lesueurigobius sanzi (assembly GCA_900303255.1). Taxonomy (NCBI): domain Eukaryota; kingdom Metazoa; phylum Chordata; class Actinopteri; order Gobiiformes; family Gobiidae; genus Lesueurigobius; species Lesueurigobius sanzi. Next base: position 12,112 of record OMNZ01027762.1, on the reverse strand, counting down.
AGCCATCATTATCTTCAAATATGTCACAGGAAATGTAAATATGAGGATATGGGAGTGGAATACATACTCTAAAAAGAATAGATGCTAAACTTTCCGCAAAGCAATCTTTTCTTTGGTTATCATGAGGCCTTTTCATCACCGCTTCTGTTATTCTCAGCAATACTTGCAACAGCTGCTCCCTGAAAATGCAGAGTCCCATCTTAAAATAATTGTCTGTAAAACACACAATCTATGTACACAAAAATATCTTAATTCAGTTATTCACCAAGTCTGTGTGTTCATTGAGTGCTCCATAATCATGTGGCGATATATACTTAGAACCCCTTTGCACACCTCTACCTGGTTTTCCAACAGTTTAAGGACATCCTGACAAGGCTCCAAAAGAAAGACATTAGAGGAGTTGGTCAGGAAGACCTGTGGACAAGATGCCAAGTAACAAGTGAAAACCACTTCAAAATGTGTATATGTACAATATGCCCACACACACCTGTAGTGTCGGCTGGATACCAGCCTTGATGTCCCTGTTCTGCTCCTCAGTGAGGAAGCCCCGATTAATGGCACTGCTAAATGAGTAAGTTCTCCCCCAACTGGATGAACGTCTGTGGCCTAGACTTTCCACCTGTATGGGCAAAAAGTGACAAATACTGGATGTGTTTTATGGTCACACAAAACTTACAATCTTCTTGCTTTAAGTATTGGGTGATTGGGGTTTACGGTTTCATTAGCATTTATATGGGAAAGAATTTATGCTTTTGAACTCATCTTGTTGCATGGATGGGCATTTTTACTTTTGTAGGGTGATTAGATCAACTGCACTAGCGATGATCATAAATAATTTATATTGAACATGATGAATTGTTTTTAGTTAGCTTGTACCTGAACATGCATGCTGTTATTGTCTGGGCTGACCATCTGCCCAGTGCCTTCGTCTACTTCATCCTCCTGAGTGTTTTTGTCAGGTTCGGTCATAAACCTTGGTTTTTCCAGTAGAATCCACTTCCTATACACTCGGATGACCTTTCTGGTAGCAGACGCTTCACATGATGGCAGCAGGAAGGCCTGGTAGCAGGAGAACAAGCAACACAAATAGCTCTGTGTTAAGACAGTAAAGAACCACTAGAGGGCAACAAAGTACATGTTATTACCCATTATACACTTCAGTTCATAAGTCTCATTAAAGTGATATTGAAGAGCTAAATTCAATTATTACCATAATGTGGCTCATATATAATGTATATGCAATGCATACAAAATGGTATATTAATAGTATATTAATCAGTTTTGCGGCAATAAGCTTAACATGTAAAAATACTGCACTTGTACTGCCATTCAATACTATACATTTTGCTTTTTCATGATGGCTAGTATTGATCCATGTCATACCTGATGAAAGACCTCATTGACAAAGTTCACATTTTCTCTGGTGGAGAGCAGAATTCCATGCACCATCTCATAGACCTGTCGATGCTCCTCCTCAATGCTACACAGACTGGAGTCACTGATTCGTCTGTTGGACAGAGTACTGCTGTTGGAGTGGCTCTTCTCGGGTTCACCCACTGGTCCATTTGTTTCCCCATCAGTCTTCTCCTTCTCTTGGCTGCCACTGCCTGCAGTGACGGTCTGTCAAACATAAAGACAGTCAGACAAAGATACAGCCTGTACGGAATAATCAGAATAAACACCCAATTGTTATATAACGCTAGCTTTATCAATGCAATATATTTGTGTTAAATGAAATGGCCATGCACACAACTTCATTCAAATGAACTTGCAGAAATGAGAAAAGCCAGCCTCACAGCTCTGCAGGGACAAAAGAACAAATAAGCAGACAGGTGTTGTTCACCTGGATGAGTTTGGGAATGACCTCTGTGCCGTTCTTGGCACTCTGCATCGTGGCAGCACTGCTGACATACTTCTTCTCTAGAAAGAAGGTGACGAGCCACATGATGAAGGCCACACGAGGAGCCAGGTACTGGTCCCTTGTGCAGAAGGTGCTTTCATTATTCCGTGTGACTGGCACATACAGGGGTTTTGGTCTGTGGTGCGGGAGTTCTAGACCGCCAAAAAAGTACAAAATACAAAAGTGAGAATTTGACATAGACTGTACCATTATTTTTGATGTTAATTTTAAATTACAAATCATTACTTGTATTGAGATATACAGTTAAGGGGTCATATGCTAATTCTGTGGAATTTTAGCACATAACAAAACATGAAAATAAATAAATAAGATAAGATAATACTTTATTGATCTCACAATGGAGAAATTCACTATAAATGTGTGCTCTTATGCTGCTGTAACAATATCAAAATATCTGCTGATTCATACTCAGATGAGAATATTTACAATACTCCATGGTCACGACTCAGGTAAATATAATGTATTGTAAGTAATACCTTACCCAACAAAGGCTTGTACAGATTTGTGAGCTTGGTGAAAGAGGGGAAGAGATGTGGCAGGTAGTACTTCTTAAACAGACTAAAGAGAAACCTGAAGCCTGTGTCCTGGTTCTCTTTGTTCTTCCATTCTAAACTGGCTGCCTAGCAGGTGGATAAAACAAAACACAAAGCAAGGTCAGACAGCAGATCCAGAGAAAGCTTCCAGCATCCCTCATGCACTGACAATAAACTCTCACAATACAATAGTTACAGCTGCTTTAGAGCACAGAGACGGGCTGGCAAACAGAAACTACAAGGAATGCCAAAAAGAAAAACCTGAATGTTACCTGAATGACCATAAACTTCAGCAACGTTTCGAGGATGAAGCAGGTCTGATCGTCTGCAACCTTTTCTCCCACCACAGCCGGCACAAGTGGGGTTATCTCCTCAGGCACTACCTTTGCTGTGTGAGAACAAACCTTCACTTTCTGTCACAATAGAAACACACATTTTAAATACGGTCATAGCGCCCCTCACCATCAGAAGGCGTGGAGAAAGGATTGTATATGATGGTGTCCAGAGTGCAGGGCCCTCGAGAAGACAGCACTGCAGGGAATCCCGGCACCAGACACGCAAAGATAAGAAACTGCTCCTCTGCACAGTTTTCCCTCAGGGCCTGTAACCACAGCAGGAAGAGTCGGATGCCCTCACAACGGATCTGCAGACAAAGAAGATAAGGCTACATACAGTACATGTCCTCATCTACTTTATAAAAGTATGATACAATTTACGTCAACAGACATTACCTTAAATGAGTTTCCAGTGTGTAGAAGTTTTTTGAGTATGGATCCTAAATAAGCACACGCATTCACGCAAGAGAAAGTTAGGTAACTATTCTTAGCTTCCACATAGTAGTACTTACAGACTATCGAGATAAAATATTGATCTTGCACAATTAACTTTTAATGAAATTGAGGAAAGTAAAAACTAAAAAGCAATATATTCATTTGTTGAAGAAGCACTGACATTAAATCTCATTGTGTGCTTTTGTCTCAACTGAACAGATGTTATCACACATTGCCTTTTCCTTTTGACCTCAACTAAAGACTAATTGTATTTCTTCATTGAAACATCTTGGCTGAGGAGACATTTTATCTTTCACAATTTCAAACTGATACTGGAGGACAGGATTTACCTATGCTGTGAAATTGCCATCGATTGTAGATTTTCTCTGGCAAAAGTTGCAAAATTTTCTGAAAAGAAAAAAACAGAGACCTCAATAAAAGAACGTTCACTATTGACTATTGGAGAAAATGACAGAAAATGTAGTTTACCATAAATTTTCAGGTAAATATTTAAACGAGAAAATACAAACACTCCTTTAACCCGTATGCAAGACAGAAAATGTTTCTTGAACCTTTTTTTTGTCACACTTAATATTCTATAATAACTGCACAGTCAAAGTATATATATATTTTGGGCATGCTGTCAAGTATGTTCATTCAATCCATTTATTGTTGTATAGCCTAATATCACAACAAAAGGACTTCACAGACATCAAAACAGAAACAAGAAGCAAAAGTAATATCCAAACAGATGAACTGTGTCCTGTATGAAGCTGCACTCCTTCCCTCCCTGTTCTGCTACTTACTGTGTAAATACTTTTGATACTGCTCTCTATATAATGCAACTGTTGTTTTGCTCCAAGTGTTTGAGCTGAACTAAACTGCATTTAAAATGTTCACTTTGGACCTAGTATTTAACATGACAGGTTTCATATTATTAACAGGGCTGTGTCAAAATCAACTAAAAAGCTAAAAAAAAAAAGATGTTATTTTATTTGGCTCCTGCCTCTGACGAGGCAATATAATCTAAGGTCTGCCAATGACCACATGCGATATATCTAGCCTTTTGCAGTAGGAGCGCTGTCCTGAAAGCCCTGCATCTCTGAGGACAAGAAGGACATAGGACATCAGAGGACACAAATGCACAAGTATATGGCCAGGCTGAATGTTGATTTCAACGATGTGAACAGCGTTCTTCTCTGTAGGGCACCCAACACATTATGCTAGACCTTTACACAGTGGGGTAGCCAGCTTAAGCCTTCATCTCTGTGTGTATTTGTGAACACAATACCAAGTGAGGGAGGGTAGAAAGAAATGAGATGGAGAAGCCAGATCAGAAAGACTCCCTGCTGGGGTGTGATGGTTATAACCCCAATGAGGAATTTACTGGCTGATATAAGGCAAGCGCCGAGACTGCTGGACTAGAGGCTGGTGGAGTTAGTGTAATCTGCAGCCATACTCCAGCATAAAGATAGGAGTATTACTGTGGTAGATCTACAGCCTGCACACATTTACATGATCCGCACTTAGCTTTCTAGACACAGGCCTAGAACATGACAAAGAATATGCTTTTTCAAAGGTGGTTTACAAGGGCTTTCAGAAGGAAACACTGTAACTCTCTGAAAAAATGTACAAGCATTCCAGTTTTATATAACTACTGGGTTACAAATATCAGTCCTAGAGCGTAACAGACCAGAGCGAATTAATAAAGAACAATATCAACAAAAAAAGTCATGCTGTTTGCGGAATAGCATTATTGACTATCACCAGTAGATGGCAGCAGCTGAGCACTTTTCAGAGAAGCCTATGCAGCTACTTTTGTTAACAGGCTCAAGCAGAGGATCTCTACAAGTTTATTATTTAAAAGTATTTTCAACACCATTTCCTGGACAGCTGCTTATGCTATGACAAAGACAGATGGGCCACTTGGAACTAAGACACCTTATGTTTTACCTCCAGGGAGGGCACCTTTCTAGGATGATTTTCTTCCAAGTCAACAGGTAGGTTGCTATGTACAAATAGTAGTGTTTTTCCTCGTAAAGGGAGTCTGGGAATCCTCTCCCAGGACATTTTGAGAAGAACTGACATTTTCAGCATTTCTTTATTATTATTATTATTTTATCAGTAGTGAGTCTCTGTTGTGTGCAGACGTATTTATCAAAATTATCTGGGGGGCACAGAACAGGTTTCAGCCCTCAGGCCTGACAAACCATGTTTTACAATGTATTTATTTATTGAGCAATGATCAAGTCCAACTGTCAAGTCAGGAGTTTGTGCGGGGGTTAAGGGAAACTGAGTGCTGAGTCAGGTCCGGATGACAGACGGCTGGCCACCGTGGGTCACATCCTGATGAAAGAGGCCTGTGGAAAAGGATACGCACAGGCTTTCCTCTGAGTTTTATGGCTCTCATATCTGTCCTCTAACCTGTCCCACAACCCTTCACTTCAGCTCGGTAAGAGGTCGCCTACACAGATCTGGGAACGCAAGTAAAGACTCTCAAAGACTCAAAAAACTGTCAGTACATCATGCGGAGTAAAATAATACTGTAGGTAAAACTCAAAATACTACCATCGAAATCACAATTCAATCAGCAGATGACAGACAAGGCAACAGATTCCCTATATCATATAAAAAACCTGTTAGCTCATTGGTTTCGACCTGAACAAACATGTTTCATAATCATGTGATTCTACTATTAGTTCAGCAGTTTATATTCCAGTCTTCTTACATGTGAAAGCTCCTAGACATGTTTAAAATGTGCACATGAACTGCATCTGAATGATTTCTAAACATTATCGCAACTCTAATCACAATTACTACACTTGTCAGAATAATATCAATTAGACATAGACATATTGTAAGATTGTGCCAACTGACTGAATAATGAGGTTGATGGATTCAGACTGGAATCTAAAATAATACTTGCACCACTGAAATCCTGTTTTGTTTTGGTTTCTCAGCCTTTTTATGTTTTGGCTACTTGCTTTATTTATTTGAGGTTGCAACACGGCACTTGTTATTGTAACATGTTGCATTCTGTTGCCTTTAATGGTATTATTTCACCTCAGCTGCAATATATTACACTTTGTCAGACTGCTCAAAGCTGCTGTGAATACTATGCTGCAAAGCACAAAGGGATTGTATCATGGAGCAGTAATGGCGGCTAATGACAGTGGGGGTGGGGTGTCGCGGCGTGGTTTGGGGGGGAGCCCCCCAGATATCCATTACTAGAATAGTGTCAGTGTAAGAAGTGTGTGTGGTGGGGTCATAAGCCCCTGCAAAAGCCCAACAAGCAGGTCACACACCTCGTCATGACTATAAGGTCATCTACTTAGTGCATTTAGGAGGTTAATGATGTCAGTAAATTATAGTTATTTGCAAATGTACATTATGTGTCAAGTAGGGTGAACAAACCTATATTATTACACATTAGTGTAGTCGACGCAGAATAGTAGACAAAACCAAGTCGTCCAAACTAAATGGTCAAGTTGTTTACTGTACTGTGGCATATTGTTTCATGTGGCTTCCAAAGCCACCGTGTATCTCTACTGTACATGGCACTCAACACAAGCTTATCTCCTGAGTGCATGGGTAAAAGCACAAGCCGTCATCGACAGCAGCTAAAGAAGGACAAATAGGGGCTAAGCTGCTTTCAATAACACTTCTTTTGAAAATGACAACTTCATTAATACAAGAGGTATTTTCTGATAACATGACTTTCAGATAAAAATAGTTTACATTTCAAATTAGTTACAGCTCTAAGTCCAGGTTGCAAAACATTTACCCAAATAATATGGAAGGAATATCAAATTGTAGTCTATTGTCATAGCCACTAACACTTGACTTATTACTGGGCAAATATCCAAAGGTTAGAGTCTCCTGAGCCTTTGTCATATTCAGGATAAAGTAGGACAGGAGCAGACAAAAACACCATCCTCCATTTTTGTGTCTGATACCAATATGACAGCCCTGCCCCGAGCAAATGTAACAGGAGAGCTGACTGTTTGTACTGGAAACTGGAGCTGCCTTAGCAGCCAGGCGGGAAAACGAGGTAAGGGACTTTAACCTGCAGCACAAGTGGGAGGCAACAGTGCTAACGATTTACAGAGACCAGACAAACATGTCCTGACTATGTACAAAATTAAAGAACCAGCTCTAAGACATCTCCTTGTAGCAGTTCTGTGGAAGTCAGATTCAGGAAGTATGGAAAGGTGTGCAGTGTGCCTCCATGGAAACTGTGGTCCCATCCCACAGCGCTGCGTTTAGTAAACAGGGTGCAGCAGTGACAACTAGACAGGCAACAGCCAGGATAAAGAACAACTTACTTCAAAAACAAAGAGGATAGAGTCCAGCTCTTCTCTCTGAGATTTGTTCCCTGAAAGACAAGAGAGACTTGCAGTAGTTTTTAAACACATAACCAGAAGGTACGCTGTAGTTGCATCATAAATAATAGATCAATCATATGGGCCATTTTGTAAACACTTGGATGGATGTAATGTGTAACCATGAAGACATGCTCCCAGAGGGAATAGGACCCTCCAATAGCAGAGCAAGAAATGCTTCACAGTATCTACACTAAAGAGGCTCTGATATATGAAGGAGAACAAATGCATACATTTGTCCTCTGGCAATCAAACAGCAGTAATGCAGTCGAATGGTTAATGATTAAACAGCTGTATGAGACATGACGCACAGAGTCCAGTCCACACGGATAGTGCTTACCTTTTTGTTTTAAGTTGCTTTCCAGTGTAATGAAATTTTCATAGAAGATAAAATAAATCTGTGAGCTGTTACTCTCAAAGAATGACTTCAGTTCACTCTTGTCAATATCTGCAAAAACAGAAAAACAGACAGGACCACATTAGTTGTAAAGTACATACTTTGAACTTGTTTGCCAGTCAGGTTTGGAATATTTTGCTGTAGAATGAAGATAAGAGAGTACAAGCACAAGTCTAAACAATGAACGCCAAGATAAGATAACATCACACAAAATACATTTTTAAAGAAATCTTTACACAGATAAACTAAAAACAATTCTACCATTTACTATAATGACACACATCAAAACAAATGTGAAGGGCCTGTAGCGCCTAAATAGAAATCTTGCTGGTCGTCCAAAAACATTCCAGTTTTTGGACAACCAAGTGTTGCAGTGAGACCCTTGCAAATCAATTTTCTCGTATACCAGAAGAGCTAAACCTGTTTTCCAAGGTGACAGAATGAGTTGGGACAAAAAGTTAAGTTAAGCACATGCCCTTTAGATGACTCTTCACATGCATGACTTTCATGTAATAATTTGTCTAAATTTGCAAAGCTTTCATTGTTTACTATTTAGAGTCTGCTACTGAAAATATTCTAATGGTCTGTTCATTTTCCGAAAGAAGACTATGGAGGGTGTACCTTTCCATATCACACAAGAAATTTACCACACATCTAAACTAAACCTAAATGCAGATGTTGTATAGGGTCGGAATAGAGTTGTCACTATTTTCTTTTTACATATCTGTACCCAAACCTTCTACGTTTCCATTTTTGTGTATAACTGTATGGTGATCAGTGGAACTCCTCCAATAGAAAAGAAGAGCATATGATTTCAAATGATTAATAGCCGACACAGTGTTTAAAAAAGGATATGATCATGTTGTAACAAAAACGTATTCATCGTGATTGGACACTGATGAAACAGGTGGCTAACAGGAGCAGAGGGGCAGGGCTGAATGTCACAGTCTCATTGTATTTCATTTCCGTTAAACTGTCTGGTAAGAGGAGCGGGTCCACCCCCTCGATAAAAACACCAGCTGGTCAATAGTAGAGTCTTCACAGCTAGTAGTGATGTAACAATTGAGGGGCACAGTACAGATATTGCGTCTTGGCTTCATGCAGTTGGTAACTCGTTTGTTTAGCGATTAACAGGAAAAACATCAAGCATTAAAAAAATCCTTCTTCAGAAAATGCTCCAGAATCCACTAAAACAATTATTTATCCCTTTATGGATCTGAAGGTGAAGATGAATGAGCAGTGAGCTCCCTGCGGACTAAGCAAATTGAAATGGTGTTATTTATGGCTGTGAGAATAAAATGTATATGTTATAATTTACTAACATGGTTCTAGTAGAAGCACAGGTGAAGGAATGGGAGTCTCTACAAACCTTTAGTTTGTAAAAAAAAATTAAAATGAGAAAAGGGGGAGGAGACATACGTACGTTTTACTTCTAACTACTCCTTTTCGAATTATAACTTGTGTGAATGTTTTTTTTTATTGTAGCATGTATTCATATAAAGGTACATAATTTGAAATAAAGACTACTACACATATAATATTGCCAACACTCTTAAGCCCGAGGAGTTGAGGGATGATGGTGGAAGTGAAATAATAATAAATGATGTTGTTTGACAATAAAACGAGGTTGCAATGGATTGTTCTAATTTCCGCCTGAAAAAAACACACACATTTTCCTGCAAAATGTCCTTTTTCCTCCCTGTGGTGTAGCAAATAACAACAGAAATGGAAAATCCCACATCAGCTGTCACTAATTTGCAACTTTGGAATATTTTGCTGCATAAAACACATACTTTATGTCAGTAGCTGTATCTGAAAGCGCAGAGCCATTATTGGGGTCTATAGGGCTTAAGTTTATGCAGCTCTTAGGGACTCATTTACTAAATTGCATATACTGTACTTAAAATTTTACCATCTAACCAAAATTTGCCATTTTTTTGCATGTTGCACTGGTTAGAATCTATAATTTATATTATTAGTGGTGCAAATATACAGTAAAAGAGCTTGCACTGTACCTCAACTGCACCTGCTTTATACACCACTTCTGCATGCACTATCTATGCACAAATGCTTAGTAAATCAGGAACTTATTTAAAGCACAAAGAATAAGCGTCAACAGCTAAACAAGAGTCACACGCACGGGGCATTTCTGTAAGGTTAGCAAGTTCCATGCATGATTAATCTCAAAGGAGACAGATTATTGCAGGCTTTGTTAATAGCGACCATTAAAATTGCAATCGCTCACTCCAGGGTTAAGGTCATCTTGCCATCTAAGGCTCATGATATATTTACACAGGCAAATTCAAACATTAGGCCTGTGCCTTCATGACTTTCTGTTCAAACTTCATGAGCACACAGCACATGCCATAATGAGGACATGCATATTAATATCTCAAAGTGTCAAACTGTGTTTAACCTTTAAACACAGCCCGTTTAGACAATCCGGTCAGCACAGCCATTACCACGTCACGTCAAACTCTGAAACAAGTCTAAAAGGGCTCTTTGATCGGAGACATTCATTTGCATAGCTCTGAGCCAGCTCCTGCAGGTGCACCAGTCTCCATAGCCAGACAGGACACAGAGCACTCTTTTAGCTTGTAAGACTGACTCAGGACTCCATATGTGGACATTTATTGAACAATAGTCAGTGCTCTCTACAATAACAAGCGGCCAGTCAGTGCGTAGGGGAATAAGGCAGAATGGGAAATGGGTCAGTCTGGTGCTTCCTTGTGGATATGAGAGGTACAGGAGTCAGGTTAATCATAAATCTACAGCCAGCAGAGACTAAAACGACAGGGCAAGAGCACTTTTGGGTCAGTCTCATGAAATAATGACTAGTGAAACCTATGTATCATTACCACAACACAAGACACTCAGGGTTGATTTAGTAAAAAACAAATGTAGGATCCTGATTTTAAAATGCAGCAGAAGAAACTACAAAAGGCTGAAAATTACTTTAAAATGAATGTTCACATAAACTGCAGACCATGCAAAGAATTTCTGGAAAGGAAGTGTGTTGAGACAAGCTTTTTTTTGTTGTTGTTGGAACTCTTCAAAACACAATTTTGTGAGACTGACCCTTTGAGCTTTTTTGAGGTGCTTGATACAGATTTATAGCTCTAGTTAATTAATCCAATTCAATGTGTGATTTTGGGCTTTGACTACAAGCTATGGGCTCGTAGTTAGTAGTAGTTTAGCCTGCCATAGTTTGCATCTTCACTGCAAAAAGTGAATTCTAAGAAAGCAAAAAAAGTCTTATTTTAAGAAATAAATCCTTATTGTTTTCCCCAAAAAGTAAAAACATCTTGATTAGCAAAAATTTCTTGAGAAATAAAAACTAGCTATTTCTTGTGAAGATTTTTTTTTTTACTCAAAAACATGACATTATGTCTTATAACAAGAAATAAACACTTTTTGAATCTTCTTTAGAATTAAACAAAGAATATTTTTCTTATTTTAATTCATTTAACCTCTTAAACCCTATAGGACCCAAATTGGGCACTAAAATCTCTCTCCTTCCTATCTCTCTGTCTCTTTCCTTCCTCTCTCTCTTTCCTCTCTTTCTCCTACCCCTCTCTCTCTTCTTCCTCTCTCCCTCTTTCCTTCCCCAGGACCCAAATTGGGCACCTGTTGGGGTTTAAGAGGTTAAGAACTGATGCTTACACATATCCATACATTTCCAGTAGGGATGTTCCGATACCGATACTGGTATCGGATTTCATGCCGATACCAAAGATTTTTCAGGTATCGGTATCGGCGAGTACCTGAACTAAAACCTATCCGATACCACAATGTGTTGTTTTGGGCTCTGCAGACGCCTCTAATGATCACAGTAACATTTGTGTTTCCTTTTTTGCTTTCATTTAATCTTTAGAGTGGAAACAGAACACTGACAGAATACATTTTATATGCAGAATGAGCCATATGCTATGGGCTTTGGCGTCCTTTCACAGACTTTTGCTAGTGTTTTTATTTACATCGTGGTATCGTAGCAGTACTCGGTATCGGCGACTACTCTGAGTCCAAATATCGGTATCGGATCGGATGTGAAAAAATGGTATCGGAACAACACTAATTTCCAGAAGACACCCCAAAGGTAAAATTATTCT
>OMNZ01027761.1:0-22113 GCA_900303255.1 Lesueurigobius sanzi | reverse complement strand
CTCAACATTTTAGCACTAAAACAAAAGTATGTCTTCCTGATGTGTGTTCTAACCTGCAGCGCATGTGGACAGACCACTCCTCCCTTCTTGTCTTCAGGAGGTTTTGTAAAGTTTTATCACGTAGACTAGGTACTGGTTTTAGAGAAATCCTCCGGGACACGGGGCTCAAAATCAAAATCAGGAATAACTTGACACATGCTGAAGGTGCATTGCGCATTTCCTATATCTCCGCTGCGCACAGCGAGGTCTTTCAAAGCGCATGCAAATTAGCCACATGGCACATGAACGCAAAACAAACGTAAGGACGGTCCCGAACTGGGTAAACTGGGACTTTCCCATCAGAGCCATGTTGTGGAGTGGCACATTTCATTGATAAAGCAGTGAAACGGTGATTTTGCTGCTGTTCATGAGACATGACACAGCGTTTGCTTTGCTTACAGCGTTGTGCGGAGAGCAGCTGCGCGTCACTTCAAAGGAGCAAAGGTTAAAGGGGAGGAATTTTAATGCTGTGTTAATTTATTTTATCGCGATAATTCTACCATTTTGACGCAATGCGTTAACGCGATAATTTTCCCAGCCCTAATTATTAGTCATAGGAGGCTGTCTTTCCACTGTGGTTATAGGGAGTCACGAGGCCCTAAATGGGGGTCCCAAGATGATTTCAGGATGACATAAATAGAAAAAATACTGATCTTTTTGTAACTTTTTTTGTAAAGCAGCATGTCAAATATCAAAATAAACAGCCTAAATACATATTCTGCCCTATATTAGTACAGGATAAGATGTGTTTTTACAGTCTGGGTCCAGGGTTGTTGGTGTGGCAATTTTTGTGGTTCAGGACAAAACGTTTGGGAGCCCCTGGTCTAGACGAGGGATTCTTGGAGACAATTGCCACACAAAAAAATAGGTTGCGTTCACGTTACAGAATACTATTTCAGTTGGAGCAGGTGCCAATACAACTCTATGGAAGAGACGTTTTGGAAATACTTTTTCAAAAATAATATTTACAAATGTTTCCTTGATTATTATTTGATAGTGATTGGATTCACAAACCTGCCACATTAAACTGTAGACCAAAAGTTTTTGCACTGACCAAAATCACGGCTATGTTCTTGAATACTGTCAAAAATAATAGACTTTAATTCATATGTAACAGTTTTTGTTTCATGTGGATTGGCCCAGGAATTAGAGAAATTAGCCAGACTAGAAATATGCATTTTGACAGTTACCGTGGGATTTTCAGCTGCATTATTTTCAGCTGCATTATTTTTATACCTAATGCCATGCAAACAGCCCACTGTACAAAGTTATTGCCCCTTATACTACTTTAGGGCAGCAAAACATTTCAAATCAGGTCTAGAGCATGTATTTAAACAGTATATTTTGAAATTAAAGTTGTCTACTCTTATATTAAAAATTATACCAAATACAATTGCATCATTTGGGTGCCACCGCCTAGGGCCTAGACAACTTTACCAGTTCAAAGGCTAACTATGTGATTTATAGGCGAGGCTTGTCAACAATAATGTTTTTGATTAGTTGACTACTCAAATTATTATTTTGGTAGCTCTTGAACACTAAAAGTACAGTAATAGGTTCCAAATGATATGCTATCTAAAGCCTTACTCATCAGAGAAGTATTGCGTAAGGATGATGGTAAAACTGAAATTACCCCAGGACGTCTGTGTTTAAATATGTCTGTAATTAACACATTTTAAGAAACGGATAGATCATGTCTTTGAATGAGAATAGCAATTATTTTATTTATTCATGTCACAAATTCTACTTCTATGGATCAGGATTGTTTGTGCTTTGCAGTTTGCTCGTCTCATAAAATAGCAGTTGCCCTTACGTAAAAATCATGGGAACCTTTACCTTCCAAATACCTCTCCATGGCTCGGGCTGGGTACTGCTCAATTTTTTCAATACCAGTACTTGTACTTTACTTTACTTTACCTTTGTCATTTTCATTAAAATTCAGCAACACTGGACAATATTAATCTTCTGAGCTCTTGGACAAATCAGTGCGTCATATCTTATATTAAACAAAGTTGCCGTTTATCTCACTTATAACACTGCTATGGTAGAAAACCCCTAATCTGATACAAGAAGGAACTAATGACAACTGACAAAGAAATTCATATGATCAATAATAATACTTCACAAATAAATAGGGCTGTGTATCGTAACATTTTTTCCGATACCAGTACTTTAACAATACTTGGTTTACGATACCGATACCTGAACAATACTTTTTTGATACCTAAACTAAATTATTGGTCATCTAGACCCATAAAACAACATCATTTATTCCACAAAATAATTTTTTTTTTAATCATTTATTTGAGCTGAAACAACCAAATAACTTTCTTTAGTGTCGTCTCAGGACCCGCCATGCATGAAAACCTTTTGGTACCAGTTTTCGGAACATTTTTTTCCTCAATGCCACTAGTACCTAAAAATATTTTTTTGACACCATACTGGTATCGTTCAACGGTACCCAGCCCTACAAATAAATAAAGTTAATTGGCATAAACTGAAAAACCAAAAGAAACATAGGACTGGGCAATTTGGTCAATTTCAATAATCATTCTCATGCGACTTTATTATCATCAGGTTTACAGGCATTTCTTAGGTGGAGGAAATGGAAGATTTTTGTGTTTATACTGTATAATAGGTGGAATGAATGTTTGATCGGTCTCATTCATGTTTAAGAATCAACTACTTTTTTAATGTGGGAAAAAATCTACTTACTAAATTGAGATTGTCGTTCATTTATCAACTGGTCATCCACAATCCTTCTAAAGTAATTCAAATGAAACGCATTATGAACACCATTAAGTCTGTGCATGCCCAGGCGCAGGCAGAATCCAAAGCCTATTGTGCCTGCCTTTAGATTGATCAATATGAGAGAAGAAAAACAAATGTGATTCATGTTTTTGCCACATCGTCTAGCCCTATTCTCACGTAGAGGCATTAAGAGGAGGAGAGTTGGAACAACATTAATCACATGAGCCAAATCAACATCCATTCCAGTGACATTACAGCTTGGGAAAAACACAATGTCAGCAATGTTTCCACTTATTATCGCAAGGTTACTAGACTGTTTTCTGCTTGACTTCACGCTGCCCCGGGGATATCCTCAGATGCCCTGGTGGATGCTGACGTTCAAGGTGAGCGTTCGTTCCCGTAGTGGTGTTTTATTTGTTTCCTTTCATTCCATTCGTGGAGTCTGCGTGCGATGCATGTCATTGGTGTCGTCCTGCCTTTCCGCCGTTTCATTAGCGCCCGGCTGAGGAGGCAGACAGCGGGCCCGATCAGAGCCTTCAGCAACAGGTGCAGACTTTAAAAACAATCACAGCGGCGTGTCCTGGCCTTGACTCAACCATTAGCTCGGTGTAAGTGGTGTAGGAGGGCTCCTGTCTCACTTGATAAGATCCACCTCGTATAGGTACTGGGTTTTAGTATACTAGTCTAGAAGCTCTGTTGAGGGCTTGTTTTGGCTTTCACACATGCTAAAACCGCTAATATCAGAAAAATGATACAATATATAAGTAGATCACACATCGTTTTGTTTTTTTTATCACAATATAATCGTAGCTTTAGTTTGCTGTGAAAAATCAGTCTCCAATACACTCTTTGATGAAGCTTCTTGGTTAGTCCGCTTAGGTTCATAAGGTCTTCTAGTAACGATGCTAGTTTCTTTTCTTATGGTCAGACCTGTGTATTTGTAACAAACAAATCCAAATCCAAATCCACATCCTCTTTCTCAAAATGCATTTTTATTTCCCTCTTGGAACAACATCTCCACATGAGTAGCTCCTACAGCCATCCAACTTTCCAGTCTTGGACTTTTTTCAGAGGGATTTTTCAATATTTAATTCCGTGCTTGACAAACAAAATATCCAACCTCCCTTCTGAACAAATCTTCACACATCAACAAAATAAAACTTTAAATTCAATCTTGTCTCTATCCATTTTTTATTTCCTTGCTGAAATAGGAAATTCTGGCCATTTTTACACATACAATGCTTTGTATGCAAACCATGACATAAAACTTGCTAAACATGTTCTTATATTTATGTCAGCAATATAAAACAAAAGCTTCAAATTGATATCACTTAATTCATGTTTTCACCTGCAGTGTCACGCCTTAATTATATATTGGTCACAGTGGTTTCACTAATTGTTCTCAGTCATTTTGACAGACAGGGTTGTAAAAAATCTGCCTTCATTAATGAATTAATTATATACAGTTCCTAGTATTATATATGTAAGAAAACACAGATTACTGGATAAATGGATGCAAATCTAAATATAATTTCTGAACAGCTTCATGGAACATGAATTTAAAAACTACATTGTGTGAAAACTCTCAAAAGATGACGGTGGCTTGATTTTCAATCCTTCAAAATGAAGCACAGCCTTCAAAATGTTCTGTCAGAACTCAAAATATTCTGTCATTGACAGAGAATTTTCAGTTAATGTAACCTCTGGTTGGTCACTAATCCAATTTCAGATGAGATAGTAGATTCAGGTAGGACTTTACATAACACATATTGGTACAGGTTGTACCCAATCTACAATGACAACTTACTGAGACAGAAACCGATTGACAATAACAACCTCAGAGTGAAACCATCTCCACTGTCATGCTAATGACCCTGGACTACTGGGAGCAGCAGGGCCATTGGGAAGTGTCAACAGACTTAGAAGTTAGCCCAGGGCGAGACAATAGAGCCATATTAAGTATGAATAAGATGTTTTTTCTACCTGTATGACTGAGAACCTACACAAACGGAATACATATTACGGTTTCAAAATTATATTCAAGTTGCAATCCTTTAGGTCTTGCAACATCATTTGCAATATGATGTTACAATATTTCCTGTCTCCATGGGGTCCCATGGTTTAAACCCCTAGCATGTCATGAAAGGCATGTGACTGTGTACTAGCTCATATTTGAATCTTTTTATCAAAAGTTGATGCCCCTGAATGTTTAAAATGTTCTCTGTGTTGAATCTTGATTTTAAAACATACATCACATACTGGACAAACCAACTGGATATTTTTCTAAAATTGTACAATCCTTCAGTTGTACAGAAACTTGCCGGGGCGACTGATGCGTCTCCGATAAGAAATTATGGCCAAACATGAAGCAGTAGCACATGCTTCTCCTGCAAGCAGCTTTTTACAGCTCCCTGTCCTTCTGCGTGACATAATGTGACTGAAATGAAATCACCAACTTGTCTGAAGTTTTGAAAATGATTTGCGTTTCAGCGAGCAAGTCAGCTGCATCCATTTAAAGTGTTTGTTTTCTCCGCAGCAGGCACACACCAGGCTGCCCCGCCATCTCCAATGCCTGTGTGCCAAGTGTAATCTGTTAACGCCAGCGTGCAGGGGCTGAGGGGAGAATTAAATGACTATAACACGCCGAACGTGGCCCATTCATCCTCAGTAGACAGCTCCGTGTTATTTTTCTTCTCCTCCTTGACAATTTGCAGATGCGCTTTGGAAGTGGCTGCAGCTTTTCCCGTGTGGGGACTGAATAAAGGCAGGCAAGCGAGATTAGTCAGGTTGTTTGTGTGAATGGCATAATTGGTTTTGCGGGCGAAATATTGAAATTATATGGACACTTTATTGTGTACGCCAGTTTGTTTTAACACCAATTCAGGTCAATAATAAAAAAAAAAGGTTTGTTTGTAGGTGTTTTTCTCTTTTAAATTAATTTAATACATGCCCTGCCACTGGGTTTTGGCCCTTGTTGGTTGTGGGCGTTGAGCAGGAAAAAAATGAATGAATGCCAAAGAATGCTGCTTTTTTGTAACACTCCCAACCAAATAAAAAATAGTCGGGGTCTCTGACTCTTGAGGTAGCCCCATGACCCTCTTTTTTGTTGCTTTTGTTATTCATGTTCATGTTCAGTACCCTCGCACTGAATCATGGTTTCTGCAGTGGCACTTTTTATTTTTGTTGTCTGTTTGTCTTTTGTTTGTTTTTGTTGTTATTAACGCCCACATTTTGTTGGCCATTTCTGTGTCATGTGTGTTTAGTACTGGTAGAAATGCATCGATGCCTGACACTCTTTGCTTTCCAATGTTCTATTTCTAAAAATATACAAATACATCATACATAAAAAGAGATGAATCATAGTCAGCAAGAAATGGAAGTTTTCCTAGTTGCAGTTAGCTGATTGTAAAGGCCTTGTGTCTCCATAGGTTTTCATGACTTACAAAAGCTGCAAACCCTGAAATTGTTCCACTTCTCCCAAAAGTTAAAGGTACACCATATAACCTTTTGCCCCATAATTAGAATAAAATATAAGTATCTATTTTATTAGATTTTTTATGGTTGAAAAATACCTACAGAATGAACAAACATGTGACTCACCACTGCTAAGGTAACTTTACTGGGAGCGGGGACGTCTCCGGCTCGTCTCCATATAGAACTTGACTAAAGGCAGCTAGATATGAGATTTGGGTAAGGTCCTTAATCATCCAAATCCATTCTTTGATTACCCACTGAAAAAATAGCATTTTCTGTGTCTAGCTGGTCATCAGGAGAATGTTATGTTATTGCTGGAAACAATCCAAAATTTTACGCAGTGTTCCTTTAAAGCTGTTCAATATGTTTAAAATGGGCATCATGGGCTTAATCTAGTTTGAATAACGAAAAATCACAGATGGAATTGTAATTCCAACACAAAAATAAATAAAAACACCATTTGACATACCATTTCCAAAATCATTCAGCCTTACAGGACAGATTAGGTTGGTACCTCGAGTTACCAGAAACATGCATAATCACGTTAGACTTGGCCCAAAAAGCTGTGTCTGTGTGGCCAGCCTTTTCTCCGGTGGTCCCTGCCTCCCTTATTAACCCCGCATAGCTTTTCTTACCCTTTCTTTCACTTTTTTTTACTACTTCACAGCACACCCTCTTTAAATCTTTGAACAAGAAAAGCCTGACTGATTCCTTGCCAAGCCTTTTGGAGCTCTGCGTGGACTATACAGAGTTGCTTGGGTGATTGAGCGGCGGCGGTATTATTCAGCTTTCTACCTCCTAAACAGCAAGACGCCATTCCACCACAAATCATAACATAGTGTTTTTGTTGCTCAGGAGAACGGTTTAGGCTGGAGTTTGTGTGTGCACATTACATTTAGAAAGCTACTCTGGCCTTGTAAGTCACTGAAGGACAGGTGCCGTGGGTGGCACTAAAAGCTAAAATGCATTAACAGACACAATGCTGACTCATTAATACAGTACATAAAGAAATGTGTTTTTTGTTTTAATAGCCCAATAAAAATGTGGGCCCACGTAAAATGTCATACTATTTACATAACTTGTCATAAAAAAAGTTCTTACAATTTAATGGATTTGAAGAGTGCAAGTGAGGCAGCAAATGCGTTTCTTTCTAAGCTTAGTTAGCATATTTATTGTTGTTTATGTTATTTGAGATTATTTTTTTTATTGACCCGTTTAGAGATGCGCCATGTAACTTTTTGTATTTAAATTAGTGCATATTTTTAGTGCACTTTTTTGTGGCTATATGGGTTCAGCATGACATCTTTACTTTCCATCACAGTGGTCTGTTTTAGGGTTTCTGGTACAAAACCCTAAAAACAGTTGATCCCGGAGCGTCATAGAGGCCACTCATACAGCCACTGGGCTGGGTCAGATACACACTAATATCAAGTTTGTTTTTCCATTTAAAAGCTACTAAATGCACCTGTAGAGTCAAACACATAACATCACGCTTCAATGGTGGAGCAAATATTCTAGACCAGGGGTGGGGATACTAAGACCCAGATTCATGGAAGCATAGTTCTTAAAGCCGGCCCACAAAACATGACCAAGTCCAAATGAGATATTTATATCAGGCAACATTAAGATGCAGTGACATTAAACTGTAAATTGAGAGTTTGTGTGTAATGCAAGTAAATTCATTTCCACTGTTTTTCATTTGGAATGACTTGTGAACACAAGTAACATCAAGTTTATTTATTGAGGAAAATAATGTTAAATACCTCGATACATTTCCAGCTGTATACCTTGAGGTGCAATGGTGCAGCTGCCTTCTTTCTGATCCTAATAATCAAAGAGCAGACTTTGTGCTGGAGATGAGATTTGGTTAAATCTTACACTTCTGTGAGGCATGTTGTCAAATGATATTTCAGAACATTAAATAACAGGGACAGTGGTGCAAATGGTTGAGCGGGTCGTCTTGTAACCGGAGGGTTAGGGTGGTATCTCACCGGCGGAGACTTCCCAGAGACAGAAAATGTGTGCTACTGCAAGTAGTATAGTATTTATAAAGTATTTGGTGGTGGAAACCTTGTAAATCTAAAAAATACTGAAATTATGACTGATGACTGATTACGACTGACTAAAACTAGACTAAAACCTTTTGAGTTTTACGTTTGTGTAGGTTGCCTTTTGAGTTTTAGTCGACTAAAACTAGACTAAAACTAAAACATGTAGAAATGACTAAAATGAGACTAATAAGCATTTTCGTCCAAAGGACTAAGACTAAAACTAAGATGCCTGTCAAAAACAACAATGCTGGAGACTAGTCAGGTCAGTTGCGGCGAAGTCTCCGAAACGTCTCCGAGACCTCCTTGACACGAATCCCTGGTCACGGACAACATACAGTAAGTCTCCACGAAGTCTCCCCTACTGAATTGAGACCTCTCTGAGAGCTGATGAAAACTTAAAAACGTCTCCAACTAGTCTCCTGCAACTCCCTGGAGACTTGGGAGACGTATCAAGTCTCCACCAGGTTGCGAACTAGTCTCCTTTAGCGGTTCGAATCCCACAGGTGCACACTGTCTAAGTGTCCTTGGGCAATACAGTTCCCCCACCTTTCCTCCAGTGTCTGGGTTTGGGAAATCTGAATCAATACCCAGCCCTAATGTAAAAATAAATGTGACCATTAACCGCCTACAACTGCAAAGTAGAAAATTGTACAGAGCAGGATTAATCTGGGTAAATTCACATACTACTCCCTAAACCGTGTTGGGTTAAAATGCTATGTGTAGAAGTGCTTTAAATAAGCGACTGGAAGCAGCATTGTTTAGACTGGTTAATTTGCATGTCCATGAATAAGAAATGAGTGTACGTTCAGTGTTCTCTTTGGCTTTTCCTTCACGAGGTCAATGTGAGCCGGTTACCCCCTCTCGACCCCAGCTCCCAGTGGAGGATGCGACGCTTGTTTATTCATTTCCTCTGCCACAGACTGTGACAGCACTCCTCACTGGGCTTGTTGTGCACGGTGGAAGCGTGTCGTGCAGCTGGTGGGGACCCAAGCAAGCAGTTGTACACTCCCCTGGTCCGCTGGGGTTTACAGTTTGTGAGCACAACTGAAGTGAGAACAGCACGACCATGCATTTTCAGATTAGAAACGGGGAATATGTCAGTGCAAAAATAGCAGCTGCTTGTGTTATTCCTCATATTTGATCAAATTATGATAACTCACGGGTTGGCCTAATCAAATTTTCCTGTCCAAATATTTTGTTTTGACCTTTATAGATGAATTTGCATGCCTGATTTTACAAAATGTAGTCCCAGAGATAGTTTCACAATTAGATGGTAATAGGACAATTGTGAGTAAACACATTTAGGAAAGACTGACAAAGATTTCCCCCAAATTTTCAGTCTCTGATTTATTTTACAAGTTTTATCACAAACCCACAAATCAATCAGTTTTCACAGTTTAAAGTTTTGTTAAGTGGCATCTACCTTTTCCTCCAAACTGTTCACAAATGAGCCTTGTAGCAGAAAATGAACAAAAACCGGTGAGAAACATGCAGCTTTACTGGATGTTCAGCAGTAGGGAGTTTCCTTTGTTACTCTTGGGACTGGGACTTCTTGGCTACAAATATCACCAATACATTTCCATTTCAAGTGTACATGAGAAGATATTTTGAATTTCTCTTCAAAACAGTCATAAAAACTTTTTTACTTGAAAAATGTTGTTGTCAAAATGCATTCAGTGAGACTATTTCGAGAGTGACCAGATTTGACCTTGATGTAACAGTTGCCAATCACACACTAGCTCATAGAAAATATTGTACATCAGATATTCCACATTGGAATGCATGAGAAAAAATACATTTGAACATGGTTGTTTTGATCTACTTCAGAGTCTTGAGACCATATCTCCACACACGAAACAAAATATTGTGCCATGTTGATGGGGTATGTGTCTTTCCCCTGGATGTCTGGCCCAAATCCACAGGGACCAGCCTAATTATTTGTAGAATCAAAAGTAATTGGGGTTGCTGGCCTGGCGGTCTGACTTACTTCCTGTTTCTCAAAGCACCCCTGACCATTACATAACATGTACACTCAAGAAATAGGATGATTTTAAAAGTTGGAAACAACAGAGATGCAGTACAGATAGTAGTAACATGTACTTTAGGTAAAGTGCTCTTATGCAATATCTTCTATCTGACGACAATTGGAAAAATAAATTACACATTTGTAATGAGGGATTTCTGTCAATCTAGGCATTTTGTAAATATCTGGTTGGATTGGACTCGATTGGGCCAATGCACGAAACATATTTGGTGTGGTGAATATGCAGTGGCTCCGGTCCATAGTTTTATAACAGTTTATCACAGCATTGCTACTATATGCTCAAGGGGCTCCTACAGACACCAAAACCATCAATATGGCAGCAAAAGATCCTTGTTACATTTGCATTGCTTTCATTTAGCCTTTAGAGTGGAGTCAGAATCAAGCCCAAAACTGTGATCAAGAGTACTTGTACTTTTGTTTACGCGTAGTTATTAGCCACATGCTCCTGCTTATTGTCTTTTACTGTCACTTTACTGTCTCATTTTTTGGTGGTGTATGGATTTACAAATCTGTCATATTAATCTTTTTGTTGAAATTCCTTTCATATTACAAAATCACACATTTATTTTTAACTTTGCCACCTCTTTTGTACATCTACTGTATATGACAAAATAATTCGACCTTAGTTCATATGTGGTGAAAGAGAAAATGTTGAACTCTGTGCTAGGTTTGAGTGTTTTGAGTAAAAGCCCACTAATGACAGATATGAAAAGAAAGCAACTGTAATTCCTACCTGCCCTCTTTATACTGCTGTGATGTCATTACTGTATATGCACGACCATCTGGAAAATCATTGGTTCAAATCTCCTCCTCTTCTGCTCTCATTGTATTCGTGCTGCGAATCAGTCTGGTATCGCCTGATGAAAGTGTATCAAGTATAACCAATGTTTCCTTTTCTTTTACCAGTTGGTATGCGCAACTCCTACGCCAGTCAGCACAGCCCGCTGGGACCGGACATGAGGTCAGCCATATCTCCTGACCGTCACATCGCACCGATTTACGAAGACCGCACGTACCAGGGACCATTGTACAGGAGCACCACGCAGCCAGGAACCCTGTATAGGAGCGCGTCAGGTTAGTCAACAAAAACTCTTTGTTGTAATGTTTGTTTGTTTGTTTTTTATTTATTCCGAATTCTTAAAAACTTATTCCATTAAAACATGATTTTTTAAAGGAAAACACTTCGAAAAGGGGTCGGTAGAAGAAAACTTATGCATCCTACCCCTTCTTACATCTTATTTCTTAAGATGAAACAAAACAGTTGTAACACAATTTCATTCAAGTACCCAAGTGACTCTTATGGGCTGCTCCTCACTGAATATACAACTTTCACACAAACGTAGTTGTGTTATGAAAGGTTCACAACGCAATTAATCAGGCTATGTACTAAATATTGAAAAATCCCCCTGAATAAACCTTCAAAATATTCTTAACTCCAAGGCTGGAAAGTTTGGAGTCTGCAGGAGCTACTAAAGTGCTGATGTTGGTGTTGCCACAATGTGAGAAAATGGTCATGGAACTTACAATTTTCCATATAGTTCTATAAAAAAACGTTGAATCCGTGTAATAATTATTGTAAAAATTAGGTCATTTAATGTTGGTGAAGGTGAACGTAAATATGAAAAAAGAGGAAACCGTTCCAAAACATGAACTTTTTGCCTGCAGTGTCTCCCCTTAAGCTAGTGAATGATGAGTATTATTGTTGACAAGTAAACTCTATAAATGCCTATAATTACCTCGGCCAGACGGATGTAATAATAATTTTGAGCAAATAATTTTGTTTGGATCCTTTCTGTTTTACATCAGCTTGTCTTGTGCAATAATAAAAACGTAGAGTGAACTCTTCCATCTACCTAAAAAAGACTAATATGTAGGCGAAGCATGTCCCCGAGATCATTTTTTGGACATGTTTTCCCTCTTCATACCAGCCTCCAGAAAAAAAAAAAATGAATCCATTGACGTAATGCATTGAAGGCATCAAGATCTGAGTGACATTGTGAATGGAAGTGTGATTGCGGAGTGGGCGATATGTGCTCCCACTCACAGCAACTTTTATACAACTGTTAGATGTGTTACAAAGTTTTGAAAATGTTCTCTATGTAGTCTACCTTGTTTTTTTTGGTATAACTACATTTTATTGTCAGACAGATTATATAGCTAGAATATTAAGGCTGTGGTGTCCAAAAGCCTCCAGTGCAAAACATCTCTAAACCAGCCTGATGCTTCCACAGGCAAGACTCTGACTAAAAGTGACAGAACTATCACGAATTACAAAGCGAACACAAAAGGGCCTAAAGACAACACCTGCAAATCTTTATTATTCCCCACACACGCCTGCTCCCCCTTTGTTTATTAAATATGAATGCAGCATGTGAGGCTGCCGTCGACAATACATCATCACTAAGAGATTGTCAGGGGAGTCTGGACAAAACAGGCACCATATTATTGTAAGAAATGTGAAAAGGCCCCAGTGCTTTGGGAGAATGGGAAAAGATAACAGGCTTTGCTGCAGCTTGTAATATCCTAATCATGATATGTGCGCCTCCGCTGCACAGGGATGTCAAGTAAAAAATAAAAAAAAATTTAAAACAGCTGGAAAGCCTGACAAAATGTTTTCTGTTTAGTGTATGCTTATGTTTGGGCGGGATCAGGCTTAAATCTATGAATGGACACATTTAAATCCATGGTACAAACTATTATAACCCGATATGACTATTTACAGATGAGTGTGTGTGATGTAGGCATGTGTGTCTATGATTATGATTATTTTGAGTTGGTCATATTCAGATGGAGCTAGAAGGGGGAATCAGAATAGATTGACAGGAGATGAGTAAAAAAGGAGAGATTGGAAAGAGGTTTTAAATGATAAAGAAAGAAAATTTGGGATTAAAAGAGAGAAGAAAAAAACAAAACGGCGAAAAGTCATTTATTATTATTATTATTGCCATCAGCGGGGGCGTGCTGGGTAATCAGGATAACATACTCTCTCTGATGTGCTGTTAGAGCGAGTACGGAGCCTTTAGGCTGTAACTGGGCTGCAGCAGGAGCCTGGGGCTGTTTCAGACATGAATAATGTCACTTTCATGTAAATCTGTCAAATAATGACAGAGACAGAAATAACTTCAGCCTCATGCGTTTGAGATGCCATGAGAAGTAAAAGACCCCTCTTAGCACAAGTTGGTACGGTCCACAAACATGCAGACATGCGAGCAGTAGACAGAAAAGGTGGCTGAAAAAAAAGTGTATAACTAAGAGCCTACATTTAATTTGTATTGCCGTACTGGTTCTGCTGACTGTGGAGATGCATCAGGCCCAGATCATGTGTGTGACCCATGTTAAAAAAGCAGGAAACCTCACGGGGAATCGATCCCACTACCTCAAACTTATAAGGTAATAAGCACCCTAGCCCTTGAACTAAAGATCCAATAGTTTTTTGGTCCAGTCAAAGTGATAAAACTCCCGGGCCAAAACAATATCCCAGCACGCCCCTGGTCATCAGTAATTATAATTTCCTAGGTTTCTACAATTGAATTGTTTGAATTTTGGAGGTGGTGAGGCTAAGGACCTTTTAGCTCCGCTGCCATCAGCCTTAAGGTGACAGTTAGCTGAGCAAGTTCACTTCCTGCCACATCAGTGCAACCTTCAGACCTATTGTGACCTATTGGAGAAAGTCTGCTCTTTTGGCAGTTCGTGTGTTTCAATTGTTTTTTGGGTTTCATACCAGAAACCTACCAGAAACCCCATACAGTTGATCCTGGAGCGTCATAGAGGCTGCTGT
The DNA here is from genome assembly GCA_900303255.1 of Lesueurigobius sanzi. Taxonomy (NCBI): domain Eukaryota; kingdom Metazoa; phylum Chordata; class Actinopteri; order Gobiiformes; family Gobiidae; genus Lesueurigobius; species Lesueurigobius sanzi. The sequence continues at coordinate 7,976 of OMNZ01027761.1, read as the reverse complement.
TATGGGAAGTAAAGGTGCCATACTGCACCCATACAGCTACTGGGTCACGAAAAGGTAAAATATGCACAAATATCAGGATTTTATTTTTCACTTAAAAACTTACATAGTGCCCCTTTAATCGCAAGTGTTTTATTGTTGAAGCATACCTCGATTACCGCCTCTCCTCAGACCTGACTCATAACTTTGCTGGTGATACACCAGCTCTTCTCTGGATCTGTTGCTTGCTTTGGCTTGACCACATGTAACCAAGCATTAGATTTAAATACTGTATATTCGGTTCTGTTCCAAATGCTTTGTTTTGATACCACACTGCTAGCTTTAACTATTTTCTCTAAAATAAAAAACAAGATTTCCACTTGTCAAAGCCAATGCATTTTGAACAATGGCAAGTGATGAATCTCTAGTTAATTATACGTCATGTACTGCGGTCAGCCGTTTTTGCATTCAAAGTGATGTTCTCTCGGTGTATATTTAATTGTTTGTGTGTTTAATGTAAATCCTGCTATCTGCCTTGAACTAGAAAAATGCAGCCTGTATCTTTTAAATGAATCCATACCTGCACATTTAGCAGAATACACTCTTTTTACATGGTACATATGTTTGCTTTGTCCGCACAATTTAGCATCTCCTGACTGCGTTACATTCCTGTTGGGACCACTCTGTGCATCTGCCCTTCAGCTTTTTCTTTGTCGTGTCCTCCTCAATTTTCTGTTCTTTTTTGTTCTATCAGCCAGTGTTTTTTGCGGTCCTCCCTCCGCTGTCAGTGAGAAAAGGGTGAGGCAGAGTTAATAGGCAGGTACTGATATGTCACCCTGCCACAAAGCAGTCCATTACCCGTGTGTCAAAGGCAGAATACGCTGGAGGATGAAGAGGCTGGAGGACAGCTTGGTTACCCACCTCCACAGCCTGCCCATCTTCCCGGCTCCCCTCACTTTGGCATCACATTTGATACGCTCGATTAGTTTGCAACACACACTTTCGTGCCTCCTCCCCAGCACATCGAAGATCTGTTTAGACCGATAACTCTTGTAATAAATGCTATTGATGCCAAGCAGAAGCCCCACAGATATAATGCTAGCTATATTGAGGACACGCACAAGGCGAGGCAGAGCTGAAGGGTAGAGGAGTCGAGAGGTTGTTCGATACGGAGCTTTTGTGAGAGGTACCTCATTAGAAAAATCCAATTTGATCCCAAAGCATTCTTTTGTTATCTTGCAAAATGAAATTTCAGAGAGCCATTTTCCCCCCTGGCTGTCCGATTTTTGTCCCAGGAAAGTTGCTCTACTTTATTTTTTGTGCGAGAGATTTGATGTGACATCCAAGTACTGAACTTTTTCCAAAGGCTGAGAAATGGACTTAGGAGAGGACACCACTTACCAGTGAGTCCACTGACGTTTTAAATACTGGTTTGTGGTTTACTAAAGAAATCAAGCTGGACTGAAGAAAATTGTGAATTTTAGTCTTAAATGTTGATTGGCCTCCTCGAACTGCCATCTTATCGTGGTGGAGGGGTTTGAGCAACTGAATGAACCTAGGAGCAAACGGGTCCTAGGTGACGGGTCAGACCAAGAGCGATTCAGAAGCCTCTTAATGATGAGACCATCAAGGACTGTTACGTCGCCCAGACGTGGGGAAGCATCGTGGGGCTGTCCTCTGTGGACCAGTGTGATCCAGGCAGCTTGGACTGATGCCCCTGCGACCCGGCAACGGATAAGCGGAAGAAGATGGATTTATTTATATATTATGAAAAGAAGAGATCTTGATTAAAAAATCAAACACTCATGCGTTGGTAGAGGGAATTCACGTAAAATACTCAGGTAAAAGTAAGTGTAAAGTAACTTCCATCCATCCATCTTCCGCTTATCCGTTGCCGGGTTGCGGGCCCGGCTCACATTGCACCAGTCCCTTATGGCTCCTCCTGCAGGTGTTGGGTCCACAGGAGGACGGCCTCACGACGCTCCTTTGGGCGACGTAACTGGTCTTGATGGTCTCATCATAAGGGGCTTCTGAACCGCTCTTGGTCTGACCCGTCACCTAGGACCTGTTTGCCATGGGAGACCCTACCAGGAGCATAATGCCCCAGACAACATAGCTCCTAGGGTCATTCAGGTGCTCAAACCGCGATAAGGTGGCGGCTCAAGGAGAGGTTGTAAAGTAACTTAAAAAATTAAAATTAAATTATATAATAATAATAATTTTATAAATTTGTGGCCCAAGTTGCTCAAATTACTCAAGTAGAAGTACTTGAGCCCTGTGAATACTGAGTATGAACCTGTGCATGAAAGTCCAAATGTTTTAGTACTGATGTAATCCAATGGCTCAGGTGGCGCTGCACGTCCAAAAACCGAGAGCCTGTTGGTTTGAATCCTTGCTCCTGCAGGTGCAGATTTTTGTTGTGTCCTTGGGCAAGACACTTCACCTACTGTCTGAATGAATGTGGTGTTTGAGTGAGGGATTGGCGCCGTTGGAGTGGCCAGGGGTGCAGAAAAACAATTAACAATAAAAAATAAAAAAATTACCAGCCTCGCTTCTGTCAATCTACCAGGGCAGCTGTGGCAACAATACAACCTGGAATGAATAATGACAACAGTACAGCGCTTTGAGAAACTTGTTGTTAAGTGCAAAACAAGTGAAAGAAAGCCATTATAATTTTTATTATGAAAGTACTCAAAGAAGGATTCTGTTGTGGAATAATACATAGTACAATAATAAAAAAAAATAAAAAAAAATACAACATAATGAGTAACAATCAGAATGGTTGTATAATATAATACTAAAATATCCTGATTGATGTCTCTGTTTCCATCACACGTCCAAACTTCCAGTCACTGTTCTTCCCTTTTTCGGCTCACTGTTTGTTTTACTCCACCGTCTTCGCTGTTTGTGCGATAACCACACTGCGCAGTGTCCGACATGGAGGCGCGTTCATGTGAGAAATTGTGTTTTTGGAGCGGGTTTGACGTCTCGCTTTCTGGCCGGTGGGAGGGGGGGGCCAGAGCGTGTGGTGCACATGCCTCGTCCGGTTGGCTGGCTGATACGGATCAAGCCCAGTCACGCTGCCTCCCCGTCACATGCTATACCTCCAGCGCCCCTGTTGATGTTGACCCATTGTGCGTGAAGAACTAGGCCATGCTGTCACTTCATGCAGCAAAACGACTGAACGAGAATCCTGTCAAGATGGATATAAATTCCCGTCTGGAAGAATGAGCTTGTGTTTTTGCATTCCGCGTGGCCAACTCAAGCTCGGAATAGACCGGCGAGGGATTTGCGGACCAGGTTGACTCCCTCCTGTCCTATTTGGAAAGCAGCGGGATTCCTCTTGGCTGCGCGCAGACTTGTAAAAAAAAACAACAACAAGAAGCTGCCAACATCTTTGAAGAAGAGGAACTTTGCTTTCGGGGAACCATGGGGGCTGCGTTGTATCATTAATTGGACCCAGATTTTGAAAACTTGCTGAGTCGGGCAGAATGCTTGTTTGTATTTCCACTCCAGCCTGCCACTTTTTTTTTTTAGTTTGTAAGCCGGCGTGCCGCGGTTAAGCCGAAAGGTCCGCTAATCTCTCACCAACCTGCCTTTGGTCTTCTAGTCTGTTGTTGTCATTATAACGTGAACTTGCTTTTGTTGCTTGTTTTTGTTGAACCTTAGGCGTGGGGAGCCTGCAGAGGACGTCCAGCCAGCGCAGTGCTATGACCTACCAAAGAAGCAACTACGCGCTCAACAGTGCGCCGACCTATGCCGATCCGTACCGCACGTCACAGTACCGGCCCCTGGACTCTAACTACGCACGGCAGGCTGTTATTATGGACGATGAGGCTACGCGGTCACCCTCTATAGACAGTATCCAGAAAGATCCGAGGTAGGAAGTGATTCATTTTCAACTTTTTAAGCCTCAAACAAGGCAAAGTGTTGTATCTTTTTATGCATTTGTGCATCATGTGGCTGGATAGATTCTCTGTATTCCAATAATGCAGTGCAATATTTGTGAACAAGTATATGACTGGATACATAACGTTATATTTGCAAAGAGTAATCTAGAAATAAGTTAACTTTCTTGATGTAACTATTTGCAAAAAGTTTTGTACCAATGTTTTTAACACCTAAATTAAGAAAAACACATCAACAATCAATCTAACCCTAACCATAAATTTGTATCTAATTTTGAGTGCCATTTGATATTTTTTATTTATTTAAGTACAAAAAAATAGATTTGATGTATTTCTTGATTACTTTTTGCAGTGTGCAATTAACTTTCCATTCAAATTCAGCCTAAATTTCATTTTTAAGTAACAATTTCTATAACAATATTTCAAACAATAATAATAAATATGTTACAAAAGTGCTTTTATAAAATGTATTATTTGGTAGTAATGGAGTAACTACAGTAGGTGGTATGATGTATTTCAAACTTGGTTTTGACATGTTTGCTAATATGGGGAAAGTAGTAGCCAAAGTTAGCTGGTCATTAGCCATTAGCCTTTAGCATAGCCGTACCTAACCCAGTCATTTAAATGGGACCGGTGTGTTTACAAGGCACCCCTGTTCTGCTGGGTCAACACCAGTGTCCCCTTACTATTCAAACACGGAGCCCCCCGGCGTTGTGGCCCACCGCTCTGGCCATTTAAGCTGCTTCTAATATGCCTGACTTCTTTACAATGGGCTCTCACAGACTGCTGCGTCCGCTCTTGTCCCACAAACCTGTGTAAGCAGCGGGTGAGCGGTGACCTCCGCAGCAAACCCCTGACCGGGCACATTGGGAGCTTTGTTTGCCCTCATGTATGTTGTTGTAGAGAAACCACTTCGCCGCCGGTACAGCGCGTGCACTGCCCTGACCCGCCGCCGCGCAGATAGTGATTTATTGGATAATTTCTCGCGGCCAAGGTGGTTGTGATTGTTTAGAATAGTGGACGAGCAGCTCTGGCCCGGTGTTCGATAAAGTTCTGATAGCAATCATGGTTTTCATGTTTATTTTTACACTATGTTGTATAGCTTTTGGGAGTTTTAGCAATCTTGCATAAATAGTCTGGCTTCTTCTTTCACTCTTAATATATGTACTCACTCAATATAAAATAGAACTTTGGCATTTACAAAGCTCATCTGTGTTTTAATGTATACCTTCACCAAAAAGGTCTTGAATATTTGACTCTCCATTTGACGCTTAACTCATTGCAACATTGAAAACATTTGTGAAAAAAGATGTGCACCATATTATTAAGCATTTTAATGGATAGTCAACTAGCAGACTTGTATTGCATTATTGTTGTGAAGCTTTACTTTGCTTATAGACAGGAGTAACCAAAAGGTTAACGCCCCCTTTTCAGTGACACCAGAGATGACACTATGAGATTAATGGGGAAACATTGACTAAGATCTTCACATTTACATCTGAAAAATGACAATTTATGCATTTTGTATATTTTCCTAATATAAGAGTCAAATCATTCATAGTGGCTTAAATATGATCAGATTGGATCAAATCCCAGATCAAATTCAAATGCCCATATAACAGTAATTTTGCAGCTTCTTATATTTCAACATTGCTTTGTTTTTGACATACGAACGGCTAAACACTTTATATTGAAGTCCGAACATGCTAACTTCCTGCTAACTTTAGCCCACTTTAAAACATCAACTGTCCGCTCTGTGAAGCTTGTACAGCAAAAAAATCTCTTAATTTGTTTACCTCTTATATTAGACAAATATACAAAACTCATAAATTGTTATTTTTCGGACGTTAAATGTGAAGATCTCAGTCGATGTTTCCCCATTAATCTCGATGGACGCAGACTCTGGTGTCACCGAAAAGGGGGCGTTAACCTTTTCGTTGCTCCTGTCTATAAAGAATTGTGATGCAAGAAATGCTTTATTAAATTTAGAAATGAGTACACTTTTACTCACTCTTTCATTGATTGCAAACGAAAATAAGGTAGCCCACAGAGCCTTTAACTTTGCTCACAATACAAGAATGTTCGTATAGGTGAAAGGTGCTGTTGATTGCAGTTTTCAATTAAAAAACTTTATTTTAGTACTCTTCAGGAAGTGAGGTTCTTGGCTAAATGTAATTCGATCGCTGGGAAGTGTCAATATTAGTACAGCATACCAGAACTCCTTAAGTCATAAAAGCCTTTCCTGCAAGACGCTTATTGTCTGAAGTTTGCGGTTTTAACAGATTTTGAACGAGCTAACAGTTTGAATAGCAGCCAGTAATGTACCTAAGTGCCTCTTAACATTGTTGGCACCACCACATGCTCCATGCTTTGGACTTTTTTTTCCACAGTTCTTTACACAACTCTGAACAACAACGTCATAACGCAATATAGCCACTGATCCATCATATGAGTTCAGGCTTGGGTAAAAGTGTAACCTGCAGTGCACATAAAGCCTTAATCCCGGTGTGTGTATAAAACAGATTGGATTACATATGAACGGATGTCAATATAATTTCCTGGACTTATCATGTTCGCCCCGAGGTACTGCAGTAGTGACTGAAGCCAAACGTTTGTGTTTCCTAAGAACCTCCCTCTGTGCGTCTCTCTTTAGGGAGTTTGCATGGCGTGACCCGGAGTTGACAGAGGTGCTTCACATGCTTCAGCACCACTTCCCCTCGGTACAGGCCAATGCGGCGGCCTACCTCCAACACCTGTGCTATGGAGATAACAGAGTCAAGACTGAGGTGAGGACATCTCAGTTTGTTTACTGTCAAACCCGGAGACAGTCTTTCAGCATGAGCCACTTAATATCCACCCAGGCAGAATTTACTTTAGGCTACGTTCAGACTGCTGGCTAAAGTGACCTAATTGACCTTCCACAAAACCCGCCCCCAAACGGTCATTGTTCAATCAAACATGTAAACCAGGCCCATCAAGCTGCAATTTGACAAGCAATGATTTCTTTTGGGGTTTTCTTCTAACTCATCATGCGGAAAATCATAAATCATAAGTCCTAGTTCAAAATCGCTGGTGGTAGGTGATGCAGTCAGACAGGGACTACTATTTCAGCGGTGTCCAATATTTTAGAACGCTAGTCGCAGAGTGAGCCTCCTCTCGCTGCTGCAGTGATCTCTGTCAAGTGCGTCGTCACAGCACAAGCACCATCAGAGTCCCAAGCAGCAGAATCCAGACACACACTGAAGGCGACTGGACACGAAGTGCTCAGGAAGTCGGTGCCTCAAAAGTAGTTTTTTGGGGAAGGTGCTTTTTGGTGTTTGGGGAACAGAAACTTAAGAGAAAAACTCTATTTACATTTTCTAAAAAGCCTTTATTGTTCTGGGCTAATACAAATCTTTTAAAACATGTTGGTGGTTTCTTAAAGGGACTATACCTGAATTTTTGTGCAATGAAATTATATATTTCTTCCCTTTTTTAGTATAATGCAAACTCAGACATTTCTGGATATCTAAATATAAAGCATTTACTGTCAATTTCATGAGTTTGCAGGCTAGTTTTCTTGCATTTCTGTGACTATGACCCTAAAAAGTGACCCCACCAGTTGTGAAATGTACTTATAAATTCATCTCTAAGAAGAAACACGATTTAGAAAATTGATAGGAAAGTTAGGAATGAGTTTGGACCAGAACTATCAATTCATTTTACTCGCTCCCTCTTCCATTATTTGTAATTTTAAAAATCTTTCAAAAATCAGGTATAGTGCCTTTAAGAGACCTTGGTTCTTTGTCTTCCTCTTATCAAACTGGAGGCATTTGACTTTCCCAGCATTTTTCCATTGAAGTAAAATCCTGCTAGCGATCCACACTCTCTCCTCAGCTAAACAAGCCGTCCGGCGCCGGAACCTTGATCACTACAACTAACTTTGTTGTATCTACGATTCAGTCTTGAAGCATCACACAGTGGAGACCGTTGAAGAAGCTCACAATTTCACATTCTCTGTGCCTTGTGACATCTTATAAACCCCTCACAAGCATATTAAGACCCTTTTTACCTCAATCTGAAGTATATTGCGCAGATATTACTCCAGAAAGT
>OMNZ01027756.1:0-35578 GCA_900303255.1 Lesueurigobius sanzi | reverse complement strand
TCATCCTGTTAAGCCCATCTCAACGATAAAAAAAAAGAAAAAAGAAAAACTCGCTACACAGACAGAGCGTTGTGATTGGTGGACAGATTCATGGGCCCAGCTACGAGCATCTCCTATGGTGTAACTACTGATGAACTGATGAACTATCAGTTCATAGTTTATAGATATATCACATTGATAAACTATAAATGTGATACATGTAAACTATAAGTTTATCAATGTAAACTTATAGTTTTGTGATGTTTTTGTGCAAAACATCACAAAATACACTAACTACCTTGTTTAGCGTAAAGGAAGTAAAGTTTAAGTAGGAGTTTTTCTTCTACACTTGCGTAGTAACACTGCATCTCGATGAGGGTGGTCAGCTTGACAGAACACCAGAGGAGTTCAGGGCAGACAGAGCACAGAGGTGAGCGAGGGAATACACCACTGATGACCTCTTCCTGAACATATCACTGCAGATACAAATGTTTAGTGGTTTATGGCTCTAATTTAAGCTGCTTGCATTTTGTTGCTGAAATTTGCTTCAACTATTAAATGAATGTTTGGCTGTTAAAACACGCTGTTTGATTAAGACGGATCAAACCCGTATCCGAAGTGCAGCCACACGCTGCTCTGGGTCACGTCACGTCACTTGCACAGTGCGAGCAGGTCAGTCGTGTGCGTTATCACTACGTACAGTGTGAGCACCTCCACCGTGAGCTCGGGCTCTAATCGTATTAGTCAGTCACAGTGTGAGTTGATGACTATGTTCAAAATCGTGTCAAAAATCGCACAGCGTATGCCCAGTTTAAAAGACAAATTTCTTCTGTATAAATGCCATTGTTCATGAACTAATACTTGTAATCATAGGTTTTGGTTCTTGGCAACAAAAGGGATCTTCCTAATGCATTAGATGAAAAGCAGCTTATTGAGAAAATGTAAGTATGCAATGAAGAGAATTCTCTGCTATTGGTTTTCATTGGGACTGAAATGGGTTCACTTCATAGTCATAAGCATTTTGACAAATGTCTATCTGATGTTTATACTAACCAATCTAAATATGAAGACAAGCAAATGTCTTAAATAAGGGGATATTTTGGGGCCATTTTATGTCCTCTCCTTTTAAGGTAGCGTATGTAGGACTTCATGAATATGACCTATTTGTGTTCAGTATATCAAATCAAAACTGACTTTTACTCATAAAAAATAGCATATTGATTTGTTCACGAATGAAAACAACTTAACATACAAATTTAGGAATTATTTTTGTGTACACTTTTGGCACCCACTTGTCCAATCAGAGAGCCCACAGAGACGTATGCTTTGGGTTGCCAGATCCTATGTCTAAAACCTAAATACTACAGGTTAGGGCAACCCAGCTTAATATTATTTTTGTGGTGCCATTTTAAAATAGAAACTGTGTCTGCTACATACCCTACCTTTTAAGTGAAGATAAGGAGGAAATTCAAGGAATTAAGAACTACTAACAGTTGCATCTTCAGAAAATGCTCAAATAATTAAATTAATAACTTTATTTGTAGGAATCTCTCAGCTATTCAAGACAGAGAAATTTGCTGCTACTCAATTTCCTGCAAAGAAAAAGACAACATAGGTTAGTGGAATATACTTACATTTTAAAGTGTTTCACTTAAGTGTGTTTTGGCATTATCATCCTGTTGAATTCATTGTGTTTTCCCTTTTGCAGATATTACTCTTCAGTGGCTCATCCAGCACTCAAAATCAAGAAGGAGCTGAAAATATTCTTGATTCCTGAAGTTTTATTTCTTTGTCAAGCCACACACGCATCACTGCAATTATGTACAGTTTTCAGATCATGTGCTGCACTGTTATACTTGTCAACATTGCTTTTTTAGCTTTGTTTTTTTTTTTCTCACAAGGCCCAAGAGTGCATTACTGAAGGAGCAATTATGTTTTACAATCAGCAATGTATAATACTGTAAATTGTTATTAAATGGAAGCTAGTTTCTGAAAAGTATTAGGCATTTCTTGGTCAAATATATTTGGTAGTTTGACACTAAGTGTTCAGAAAAAATGAATTTGCAAGGCCTCACATTAAATTAGATTTATGCTTATAGTTGATGCCAAAAAGTGTTTTGTAAAGTATGTATTTTTTCCTCAAAGATGGTTTGTTTAATAAGGCTATGTTGATTTAAGATGATGCATTTAAGAAAAGGTCAGTTTATGCAGATGTACAAAAACAACAGCTAGTATGATTTTTACTGATGTGTGAATTTACGTATGAAGCTATTTAAAAGTTTGAATGTACTAGTAGGCTACTAAAAGTAAGCTGTAATGGGTTGGCTGGGTGGTTCTGTTCTCTAGCCTTCATGTAATGATGTCTTTTGTGCTGCCTCTGAGCTTGAAGAATATGAAGTGCCTTGTGCAATATCTCTCACATCTTAAAGCAAAGAGGCCTGCTGTCTGGGCTATGTCATTCAACTCAATATACACAATTAAAGGCATATGTTTTAATTTAGTCATTATTTGGCATTGTTTAGATTTTTTTTTTATCCTCCTTTTTGTTAAATTGCAGCGTCTTGAAGACAACTTAAAAAAATACAAAAAAAAGTAATTCCATTGTTTGGAGCTGCCTATATGATGTCATATATAATGACATTAAATGTCATATTATATATAATATAAAATAATAATATAATAAATATATATATATATATATATATATATAATATATAATTTATCATTTGAGCGTGTCAGCTTTGTGTCTGTTTCCTATTGGTGGATGACAGACCCAGACACGTCAGATAAACAATTGATGGGCAGCACATTGTCCAATGTCTGTGCGAGTAAGCCTGGACGTCACCTTACGAGAACCAATCAGAATAGAGTTCAGGGAGGGGCCGATTTGTTGACAGGAAACGTGTCTAGAGAAACCGCTACGACCAAGCTGTGAACTAAAGTGTAGTCAGATCTTAACAAAGTAGAGGATTTTACAAACCCCCTTCCTGGGCGTGTGGATCTAAAGCATGCGTTTTAACAACGTCCCGCGGCAAAGATGCAATGGAGGTCATTAGTTGTGGGGCTAGTCGTTTTAAGACTGTCTCTCAGCTGTTTGCTGTGGCTAGCGTTTGGACTCGGACCAAGCGCCAGCTTTGGATTTAACTTCCACCTTAGTTTCAATTTGCACAAACTGGACTTATTGTTTAAAGAAGACAACGGAGCCGAGTCCAAAGGCAAAACGTGGTCTCAACAAATACAAGGGAAGAGATATGAAGAAAAGGCGAGTACCTGCGCTCAGGTGGGACAGCAGCCACCACAGCAGCGGTCCTATCTGGGGCTGTTCCAGGGGAAACAGGACGAGTACGTCCGCAGATACAGCTCCTTCCCGGACACACTCAAGGGGAAAATGAGGGACATGGCCCGAGACATGTTCTATTTTGGATATGACAATTATATGAAATATGCTTTTCCCAAGGATGAGCTCAACCCTATAGACTGTGAAGGCAGGGGACCAGACGTGCTAAACCCGTGAGTCTGGCCTGGGATACACTTCTAACTGTGGATATTTGCATTGGCTCAGAGGCAAATGCGCAGATACTGCTGCCTGCCCACTCCGGTGTCACCAGCTCTGCCTCTGTTATACTTGTGACGATTTGTTTATGGTGCCACTGCCTGCTCTGTTGCACAGACCAGTGACCAGTGTGGACAACCCCAAAACAAATGGGAGACAAGACCTTTGTCATTGTGCGTGTTCAATGTGTACATATTAAATATGTATCTGGCAACTTAGACAGTGTTATTATCCTGGCACTCACAGGCAATGTGACACTGTAAATAATCACTTTATTTGAGTGCTTTTTAAGTGCAGTTCCCCATTGTCTCATTCTGGCCTCCGTAGTACGGTCTAAAATTAAATGTAGAATATATCAAGAACTTAATTTTGTCTTCAGTTAATAATGATTATTGTTTGGTTCTTTAGAGTCATACAATGGGTGTAATAGATGTTATCTGTACCTTGACATGTCTCTAGGGGCAACTTCCCGCCTACATGTCACCAGACGTGTGTGACATCTAGAATAAATGTCAAAATGATAGATTTTTACTCTGCCTGTGCCCCCATATTCTCAGCAAGCGTCTCTGGAGAACACTGTAAAATAGTTATTGCAAACATTGCTGTCTGACATATTTAACTTCTTTGTACTTTGTACTTAGTTGTGTTTTTTTTGTCAAATTATATATATATATATATATATATGTATTTTTCTCCTGTTTCAGATCTAATATCAACATCAATGATGTTTTGGGAAATTATTCACTCACATTGATAGACACACTTGACACTCTTTTGGTAAGATGGTTTATATGGTCTACATTCATCACACCTGCAAAATACCACAGATATGACACATTTATGCTGCCACACAGTGCAACTACTGCACGTGTTGATCTGTAAAACACAGGTGTACTGTAGTTTCCTGTTTAGTTTAATGTCAAAATTGCTGTACTATATTAAATGCTGGAGCCTATTAAAAAACACTGCTGATTTGCTCCATAGGTGCTTGGTAATGCATCAGAGTTCCAAAAAGCCGTGAGGCTGGTTATAGATACTGTGTCTTTTGACAAGGATTCAACTGTTCAAGTTTTTGAAGCCAATATCAGGTACAAATTTAGTTTTTATGAAACCAGATGCCTTTTGTGTATTTCATCTTACTGACTTTTTAAACTTGCAGGATTTTAGGAAGCCTTATCTCCGCACACATTCTCCTGACTGACCCCAGGCACCCGTTTGGTGAAGTGGGCTTTGAAGACTATGACAATGAACTGCTGCATTTGGCTCACGACTTGGCTGTTCGTCTGCTGCCAGCCTTCGAGAACACCAACACCGGCATTCCTTATCCCAGGGTGAGTACAGAAAATATAAAAATGATAAAAATCTAATTTGCAGTTACTAATATTCATGAAATGGATAGTGTCTTTTTATTTAAGAATCTAGACTGGGTAAATATCATAGGAATTTATAGGTTATCACAAAATAAAAGAGGACCAACTGTGAAAAATGCTCATAGCACATGAGCAAGTAAAATATTTACAGTAATCTATGTTTAACAGAGAAGAGATCTTTGTGAGAAACTAGGGTGACCAGATGTCCCGGTTTTGAGCCCTCTGTTCTATGTCCCAGTGGATTTCTGCATTATGTCCCAGGTGTTCCAGTTTTTCACCAGTGCCAAGGCCAAAGCACAAAGCAGTGTTTTTTTTCTTGAAACTTGATGACTTTTGGCCACATGTGTGTGTCAACTAATGTAAACCGAATAACCTGTTCCAGCCATTTGCACTGCTCTATTTGCACTGTGGTATGTCCACACTCACATCTGCTGCTAATGTACGTCTGTAAATTCACCCATTTAAGCTGCTGTCTTGTATTGTGTTGTAAATTGCTATTTTATTTATTTGATTTTACCATCTTATTCTATTTGTATGCATACCTTTATAGTTTTATAATTCTTATATCTTTTCCCCCATAGTTTATTATTTATCATTATTACAAGTTTGTTTCATGTTGAGTGCACTGAAGAAAATTCCTAGTCTGTGAAACCTTTCATTGACTATGGCAATAAATTCTATTCTGATTCTGAACTCTAAAGTTTTCACACTACAAAGAAGTTATATCTTGATAAGTTAAAATTAATAAAACAAATCATTTTTCACCCTAATTTGTGGCATTTGGACTTGCCAAGTAAGAACATTTGAAAATAAGATTGTTTTTCATGCTGAGTGGTCAGTTTAATTGACATTAGACTTTTACAAACAATGTTTTCCCATTCAACGTGTGGAGAAAACGGTCACAATTTGGATTCCTCCGCTCTCATTGTGTCCCAGTTTTTAATATGGAGAAGCTGGTCGCCCTATGAGAAACAGAGCATTAGAGATCTAAACAGAGATGTGTCTGATCTCGTGTTGTATGTTCAATCCAGGTGAACTTGAAAACCGGAGTCCCCCCTGACAGCATCAATGAGACCTGCACGGCTGGAGCTGGCTCTTTGCTGGTGGAGTTTGGGATCTTGAGTCGACTTATCGGAGATTCAACCTTCGAGTGGGTGGCCAGACGAGCCGTGCGAGCTCTGTGGAAGCTACGAAGCAACGAAACTGGTTTGTTAGGTACTGTCCAGATACTCCCAGTCAAGCAGTCATGTCAAGCACCATATATCATACTTCATTTTAGTACATAAAAGTCAATAGAAGAATTTTTTAGTATATACCAGTTGTATTCAGGCCTAAAAAAGTATTTTTGCTGTGTTTTTGAAGGGATATTATTAGACGTTTTTGAAATCACAAGAAGATACTAATACTACTACTCTATTACGATACCACTGCATAAACTACTGAAGATACTTACTTCATTCTTCATCATCTTCAATTTGAATTACACAATGTCTGGGCCCCATATTCTTCCAAAACAAGAGTGCCTAGTAAGCAATACTCGATATAAATGATTTATCTTATTTGACCAACCTTTGCTAATTTTGTTTTCATTTTTGAACCTGTGATTATGTCTTATTACCGTTAACCTTTGGGCAACGCTTACATTCACTGTTGTATTCTCTGGCAGGAAATGTAGTCAACATCCAAACGGGCCAGTGGGTTGGGAAGCAGAGTGGCCTTGGAGCTGGGATGGACTCCTTTTATGAGTATTTACTGAAGTCGTACATCCTTTTTGGGGAGAAGGAGGACTACAGGATGTTCCATTCCGCTTATGAGAGCATCCAAATCCACCTGAGGAGAGGGTGAGGCTTTCTTTAAATGTCATGTTTGGCGAACAAAGAAGTTGATGATGCTTGACCGAGATATAGAAATTTAGAGCTTTTTAGTATTTCTTCCTACTGCTCTAAACCCAGTAGTGTCTGCAAGAATTTTTTGATTAATTTGTTTCAGCCCTATTTGGGCATTTCTCTCTTTTTTTTGCTATTATTCTCTACTACAAAAATTCACTTCCAAATATTTAATTAATTAACTAAAGTAACAATTTAAAATGAAAGAATCGAAAGGATTTGGACATACAGTAAACCGTTACCATCCTTATTGTTGTCCCCAGGCGTGAGTCGTGTAATGAAGGAGAGGGAGACCCGCCGCTGTACGTGAATGTGAACATGTTCAGTGGAGAAATCATGAACACTTGGATCGACTCACTTCAGGCCTTTTTCCCAGGACTGCAGGTCGGTTTAACTACTACAGTATAACTGATTTAGCTACAGTCCTAATTCTGTCCATTAGCTTGATCTGATATATTCTGTGTTTATATAACTTAACTTATTGCTATCACTCGCCACATGTTACCATTATATTACATAAGATCAGTGGTGGAAGAAGTACTCAATATTCTTACTTAAGTAAAAGTGCAGATACAGGAGCAAGAATTTACTTAAGTAAAAGTAAAAGTATCCGATTAAATTTCCACTTTCCACTAAACAAGGTCTAAACCAGGACTAAACCAGGACTAAACCAGGACTAAACCAGGTCTAAACTAGGTCTAAACTAGGTCTAAACTAGGTCTAAACTAGGTCTAAACTAGGTCTAAACAAGGTCTCAACCAGGACTAAACTAGGTCTAAACTATGTCTAAACCAGGACTAAACTAGGTCTAAACCAGAATTAAACTAGGTCTAAACTAGGTCTAAACAAGGTCTAAACCAAGACTAAACTAGGTCTGAACCAGAATTAAACTAGGTCTAAACTAGGTCTAAACCAGGTCTAAACTAGGACTAAACAAGGGCTAAACTAGGCCTAAACCACGACTAAACTAGGTCTAAACCTGGACTAAACCATAAGTAAACCAGGTCTAAACTGGGACCAGTTCCTCATCGCGGTCACTTTGAAAATAAAATACTTTTACTTTTAACCCAAGTTTAAAAAGGTAGTGGAGTAAAAAGTACAGATACAGGCTCTAAAATGTAGTGAAGTAAAAGTAAAAAGTATTCGTCATAAAATTGACTTAAGTAAAGTAAAAGTACCTTTACTTTTTACTTGTACTTTTTACTTTATTACTTTCCACCACTGCATAAGATTATTATTATTATATTTCTTGCTGTAGCATGAATTTATTCTTTTGAGGTGTGCAGGAATACACCTCAAAATACACTTGCTAGTTCATGCATTTACCTTGTTTTTTTATGTACAAAAATATGCAGATGAAGAAAGGAAATAATACATTTCATTATGATCATCGTGAATGCGCCACTAGTAACCCTCCAAAATGTCTAGTACCTAAACTCAATAGTACAGGAATCAAATGACTCATCAATATTAAATCAAATTTACTGTGCTGTACTGTAACTGTCACTCGGAAGAAGGGGTGGGAGTATGCAAGTATTTACTTCTTCCTACTCCTATTGAGCATATTGTCGCCTTGCAGGGTGTCACACTGTTGTTGTTTTGTTGTTGTTGCTTCTTCTTTTGCTCAATAAAACCTCAATCAATCAATCCGTTTATGTACAAAAATGATTTTCCTATACAGTTTCCATTTACTAAAATCTTGAATATACAGTAGTTTAAAAATGGCATTCAAAGTTCACAAATATTGACTCTGATAACTGACACATGACAGGGCTGCATCATTTTGGAATAATATTGAAGTATTGTTAAGATTAAATCCACCAAGCACATTTTAAACACATCCAGTGGCACTAACATTTGAGAAAGGACTGAAATATTAAGGTCTGTACTGTAGATTTAGCAGCTTTTCTACACGATAAGGAGACTTATTGTGTGCCTTTTAAAAATGTGGCCTTTGTGATTTGCTTATTGCAGCCGTTCAAATTGCACTTCCAATTTGTTTGCCGTCAATTGTGCAGCCCTAACTCGCGCCGTGCTGTGTTTTGCTGCAGGTGTTGAATGGGGACGTGGATAATGCCATTTGTCTGCATGCCTTCTACTATGCCATCTGGAAGCGCTTTGGGGCTCTGCCAGAGAGGTTCAACTGGCAGCTGCAGGCCCCTGATGTGCTTTTCTACCCTCTCAGGCCTGAACTGGTGGAGTCCACTTACCTTCTCTATCAGGTACCTCTAGCCACCTGCTGTGTATGAAGATTAGATTTCCTAGCAATGTAATATTCAAAGTCTTATGGTGTTATCCTCATGATGCTATATTTATGTGGAAAGCTTTTGTGGTACTTTTGCGAAATCATGAAGAATATACAGTACAGTGGTTATGGTCTTTGTTGTTCATTCTTCCTTTTAATTGTGCCACTGCAATAAACCAATGCCGGACTAGAAGTTTACCATTTGTTACAATGCATATCTGTGTTGTGGTAATATTGAGAGACCTCTTTTATATTGCCAGCACAACAACGCCATTTTGTTTCATCTCTAATTTCTAATTTGATAATACTGATTACATTTACTCTTGCAGGCAACCAAAAACCCTTTCTATCTGCATGTTGGTATGGATATTCTTCAAAGCCTTGAGAAAAATGCCAAAGTCAGGTATGCCGATGAAATATTAGTATTCTCAATACATTTTAAATGTAGTGTTAAAGTATTACTTGCTATAGATGGTACTAAGCAGGTTATATTTGCAGGTGTGGGTATGCCACTCTCCACCATGTTGTTGACAAATCCAAAGAAGATCGCATGGAGAGCTTCTTTCTCAGCGAAACCTGCAAATACCTTTATCTGGTAGGTTGTAATTGGTAACTTTCTTATTATGAGCTGGTCCAAATATAACCCTTTTATAGAGTTTGTCAGTATATTGTCCTTTACTGTGAATGTGATATCAATCAGTATTTCCGCATCCCGTATGTTCAATGTGTCCTACAAGTTTGTTTTTGTGATTGCAGCTGTTTGATGAGGACAACCCCCTGCACAGGTCGGACAATAAGTACATCTTCACCACAGAGGGGCATGTGGTGCCCATAGACAAGCGCTTCAGGGAGAGACAGTGGAGCGACCTGGGCCCCTGTGAAGACGGAGCCCTCAGCCAGACACAGCAGAACAACTGGCATCACAGCAACACCAGCAACGTGAGTCACGCTTGGGCAAAGACCCTTCACTCTCGCAGCTGCCCTTGTAGGAATGTGTGTGGGGGACTTATTGATGGAGGTTGGAGGGTCTGATGACTGAAGGAGGAGATGGATCCTGTAGTGTTTCCTTTCTTAAGGCGAGACACTGCAGGCAAAACTAAAAAAAAAAAAAAAAATTCAGGTCTTGAGCCAGTGTGCTCTTAACATAGAAATTTGGGGTTTTCATTCATAAACATCAAAATTAAAAACAATAAACACTTGAAATATATCAGTATGTGTGGAATGAATGTATACAGTATGAAAGTTTCACTTTTTGAATGGAATAACAGAAATAAATCAACTTTTTCATGATATTCTAATTTTTTGACAAGCACCTGTACTGTAGGAAACTCACACAAATCCATGAATAGTGAAGGAGTAATGCACAGACTAATGAATTATCATTATTACCATTACACTTACTCAAAAACTACAAATTGACAACAAAATATTGATGTCATCAGCCCAGCACAGCCCAATAAGCAGACTATGCAGCTGCTTAGATCCCTGAGACCACCAGGGGGCCCCCAATAGTGCATACATTTGTACTACAGGTGTTGTGTGCCTCATGACTTTCCCTTAAATGTCTCCGCAAAATAACCATAGATCTACTTTCTTTTACAAACATACCAATTGTTTCCGTGTCTCATTTATTGGAACATATACAGCATCTATCCAAAATGAAGCTGATGTTGCAATGGCCCCATGACATCATTCCGCTGGGATCCTCATGAATTCTTGGGCCGGTCCTGGATGTCAATTCACATAACCGTGCAGGCATGAAGTTCATACATGTTTCTATTTCTCTCCAGTGTAACAGAATACCAGAGGAGCGGCGCTACGCCCTGCCTTTGAAGAGCGTCTACATGAGGCAGATCGATCACATGGTGGGACTATTTTAATCATCGGACTCTTATAAGTCTTCACCTCAGAACAACACGAGCCAATGGAACAAGGTTAGAAGGGAACTGTACTGCACCAAACTGCTACTGGTTGGCTGCTTGGGATCAATGTAAGAAAAACTACCAATTTGAAAAACCGAGCCTGGTCAGCCAAACTCATTAGACTAGTGGCAAAATCTGAAAGGAATGTTTGGCGCTGGCATGGGGGTTTTAACATAAACACATGGATGCTAGCCCTTAACATTTTGTCATACCTCAGTGATTTATTTTTATCCAGATGTTGCCACCGGTCTATGTTCCTTTTATTGAAGTCTTCAAACTTCTTCTGTAGCAGTCTTCCACCAAAAACGATCCTTCCAACCAATAATTACTTAAAAATGTTTCTTTGTCTTAAATATATTGAAATTACATTGCTGTCAACCCCGTGAAAAGCAGAGAAGAATAGACTTTGACTGACCAGGCTGTAGGAATACCTGAGCTTTTTCTTTTTTTACGAGTGTCTATTTGAGTATTTAATTGTGCTGCTGGACAATGGACGAATGAGGAATGTCAATGACTTTTACTACAATTGTATTTTGTGTGAATGTTATTTTTGAACAGTGGGAACAGTGCCAATAAGCCACAATAAATAAAGTGGCCATTTTATTAGATACACCTCAAACCAGTCAGTGTAAAAACCGTTGTTGACAGGTGCCTCTTCAGTCAAATAAAAAGTGTGGATAACCGAACCTCATCAGAAGACATTTGGCTTTTCAAAGATTACTTCATTCACTAAACCAAGCTCCTTTCAGGTCAAATCCAAGGACAATTCTGGGTCAAAATTGCATCTAATCTGGAGGAAAAACCGTAATTAAACCAATAAGGTTCTCAATAGGTCTAAACCAAGTCGGTAAAGTTCTAAATTTGGACTTAACCAGGACAAAATGAGACAAGTCACCCAGGTTGATACAGGTATTAAGCGGACACGGCTGGATAAGCCTAAAACACAAGAACTCGAACTTGAAAGACTCCACAGTATGTCTCCTCAGTTGTCCCCGGACCACAGTTTGAGACCCTCTGACCTATCGCAAAAGGGCTGCAACAAACACTGTATGTGGCCTATGCACCATTTCCATATCCCAGGTTGTATTACTGTCTATAGAAAGGTGGGTTGGTCTGAGTGTGTTGTCTTTGAAGCCATACTGCGTAACATTTCACTCTCATTACAACAACTAAAAACCGAGCATGGCTTTAAACGACTTAAATTCAGAATTTTTAAATAATTTTTGTTCACCTGAAGTGTATTTTCCCTTGGAGCGGGACATGACCAGGGGGGATGTTGCTGCTTTGCTTTGACTCCATGTAGCCAAACATTAGATTTGGATATGTGGCCTCCTCTTACAAATTCTTGACAATACACTGCAGAAATAACATTGTTTGTGTTTACATGATCATTAGTTGCACTTTTGGTCCATGAAACGTTCCGCAATGTGGCTTTAAACTCGATAGATTGATGGATCAGACATTAGTGCTTTCAGCTGCTGTGGGACTAGATCTTATGTGGTTTCATGTCACTTAGAAATTTCACTACCGTGGAAAGTAATTATTTGTTTAATTGAAAAAAATCTATTGAACACATTTGGTATGTTCTCATAGAGTGTATATTAATAATGGAGTTGGCCTGCGTGGCTTTTCGTATAAAGTTTGGGAAAATTCACTGTTACCATGGAAATGGAAAACGTTGACATTAGACAGAACATTATAAAAAGTGGAGAAAAGGGCCGTAGAACAACTCTGTTTGCTGTTGAGTCACTGCTGGTAAATACATCTAAAGCTGGACACACACTAGAGGATTTTAGCCAGATTTTTAGTCTGAGGAGACGTGGCTCAATAGGCACAGATCGCGGCATGATCTGTGGTGGGACTCCTCATGTGTGTGTATGTGTGTCTCATGTCTGTCCTTAAGTGTGTGTGTGTGTGGTCTGTGCACAGATCTTTGGTCTTAAAAGATTAAAAATCCTCTAGTGTGTGGGCACTAACACACCCATAGTGTCTTGCTTTTACATGAAGGATTACTCCAGTATTTTACCCTTTTAAACTTCCCATTAGTTAAACATGGAAAAACTTGCTGCAAATCCCATAATACTTATACTCATACTGCGATATGACATGACGATCCTGAACTCTATAGCGTTCAGCGTGGGCTAATGAAGCCAATTCACGCTAGCAGTTTAGTTGTTTAGAACAGCCGCCATGTTAAATTTGTGGAGCCTAATGCTGTAGCCCCCCCCCTCAGCGCCAACCCTAACCCTAAATCCCACAACATGGAGCCGCCTTCGTCCGCGGTTCCTCCTCTGGTTGAGCTTGTTGGTTTAAAAAAGCCTGTTAGCTTAGGCATGTGGCTCATCAGCTCTTTATCACAATGCTCTTTCTCCTTTTGTGCCTTTCTCTTCTGTGCACCGCTTTCCAACTTTTTCTTCTCCGACATGTCTGTCTGTCTCGCTGTTCGAGTCGCCTCCAGAACTATTATAAGTGAATAGACGCGTACAAAAGTTACGCCTGAAATATCTCTGCACTTGGATTGGCTTGAATTTGTATTAGTATCAATGATGCTATGACAGATCATGGCAATAATGTGATTAACAGGTAAAACAAACAAATGACAGTATAATATGGAATTCAATGATATCTGATATCTGAGGTGGGCGGGCCAACTACAGAAATCTGACAGGATCAGGCAGAGCAAAGGCGATATGGCCATAAGACAGTGTCAGTGCCCTCTGCTGGACAGGTGTGGAATTCCTTCCATTTAAAAAATCTTGGCTGCCCCCTAGTGGCTGGATTGAGCATTTTAATTATTTAAAAAATTTTATAACTCCTGACAGGAATGGTCTAGAGACTTACTTTTTTTGTTTTTTTCCCCTTAATTCTGATAGGCCCTTGACCATTGTAGGCCTCTGGGCTCCATCCCCTTCTAGCCCATTGGATAAGGCGGGTGTAGCGCGTGGTAAGACAAGCACTTGAGGGTCATTTTAACAAGACCATTTCCAGTAGTGACCTAAAGAGGGGCCAAAACGTTTCAATGGAAAGTCAATAGGAGCTTCCGGGGTCCGGAGCCCGCTCTCATTATTATATACACTCTATCTATGTTCTACAGACTAAAGTTTGGGTTTTAAACAGAAACCATTATTTCTTTATATTCAGACTATTAAAAAAACATTTCCGTAAATCTAGATACTTAACGCTGTAGGAAATGCATGTTTCTTATGATGGTTGCTGTGTTTTAAAGTGCCTTCAAACTTACTTTTTAAAATTGTGTTAAAGCCATTGTTGTTGCACACGCCATTCCATGAATTGTATCCACGGTTTGTGCGACACGCCAACACAGCTTAGGTAGATGGTTCTAGTTTCGATTTGCTGTCAAACCTTCTGTTCAGTTTTGCACAATCCTTCTCATGTGGGTAAACTCAGGGCTGATAAATTAACTTAATGTATCAATCTCATGTTCATTTATTGCCAAAATCGTTATTCATTTTTCTTTTCTGGGCTGAAATATTACTGCACTGCTTTGAGGTACTGTGAATGTCCTGAATTGCTCCAAATAAGCACATTCACCTTGTCTGTATTCGATGAATGGTTTCTTCTACTTAAATATCCATAAACCTTTGTATTAGTTCTCTTCATTGATGTAATAAAACCTTAGAAAGCCGTGATTTTGAAATATCTCAGGTTTTCAAACATCTGTGCAACATTAGGTATTAAAATAGGGCTACATTTTGTATTAATAAAACATATTGAGAACAAGACACTGGTTTGTGTTGCTTTTTATTCCAACAACAACAAAGTACTATACAAGCTTTATAGTTACATATACGTTTACAAAGTATTAGATAAATAATAATTTATTCATTCATTGCCCCAAATACCGAGTGTATGTTTAATTTGTTAAGATACCATAAACATGATTTTGCATAAGTGTAAGTAAGTGAACACAAAAGTAATTGTGAACTAAATGTATCATCTAATATTGTACATAAAAGCAGTTCTATTCTTATTTACATATATTCTGACACCATTTGAAGTGCATTTGCAGGTGGTGAAAACTTTTTGTTATTGTCATTTTGTTAAGTTTTAAATTCATATGTAAAAAAAAAAAAACAAGTTGGTCCTGGTTAAAGTCTGAACTACAAAACCGTTAAGGGCATCCAAACAAACAGGTTTGTCTTTGCCTTTAGACATCAGCGCTCAAAAAATGAGACGAAATGTTGACTTCAATCAAATATTTTGTGCCGTTTAGACATTAATGTGACCCCAGATGCAGATTAGTCATGTTTAACTCTTAACATTTTAGGCAACGTCAACCCAACTGTCGAAGAGACCCACATTTTTTTCAGTCTTTTTCTCAAGTCTGAATTGGTGCTAGTGCTGGTCTTCTTGACTCAAAGTGATAGTCTGGAAGTCTAAATGTAATACAAATGTGCAAAATCTTTCTTTCACCTGGCCTTGAATTTTATGTAAAGGTTCTAATAATATTAATAGTATTATTATTTCCTCCTTCTCTGATCTCAGCAGGTATCGGAGTCCCTGTCGGCTGTCGCTTTGACCAATGACAAGAGCTTTCCCTGAACTGGCTTGCAACATTTGTGTTCAGAATCGGGAAGGGAGGGGGAGGAGCTAGATCTGTTATTTTATTTTATTGTTGATAACTTCCAGAATATCACTTTGAAGCTCATTAGCTGAACTCTGGAGGTTCTGAGCTTTCAAATGAGATATAGCAAGTCGATTAATTTATTCTGCTGCATTCCACACACCCTTCCTCGTTTGAACACATATAAAATAATATATTTCATTAAAGTTAACCGTTTCATTTTTTGAGTGAACACTTGTGTCATTACACTGCAAAACATCATTTTGAAATGAGTAAATTCGCCCGTAATTTTAAGAAATCTGCCAATGGGGAAAGTTAAAGGGGAAAATCTTAATTTACTTGAAATATGAGTATTGTTGATGTTGTTTTCTTAATTTACATGTAAAGAAAACTTACCCCGTTGGCACATTTCTTGAATTTAGTCACTCAAACCAAGGACAAATTGACTCATTTATGTCTAGATTACTTTGTGCAGTGTATACAGCTGACAGCTAAAGCCGAGGTGCTCCACAGCAAACGGGGCAGACGTGTAGGAAGTGGCATACGCGACCTGTAAAAGCGCGACATGCAGCATTAGCTCACGAGTTCATCGGAAAGTATTCATACCCCTCTGCCCATTACGTTGTACCTGTTTTCTGCAGAGGCTGGTTCAGAACAGCCCGCAGTCCTTGAGGTTTTCTTTGATGATGATGTCGGTGACGGCGTCGAACACAAACTTGACGTTCTCCGTGTCGGTGGCGCAGGTCATGTGGGAGTAGATCTCTTTGATGTCCCGGCGCATGTTCAGGTCCAAGAACTGCATTTTGATGTAGAGACCGGCGTCCTCGTATGTGTTTGGGCCTGGACACAGAGCGGCAAGCTTTCAGTTTAGTTCACACGAGACCAAACCCAACACATTTATAGTAATAGATAACAATGGGTCGCGCTCACGTGACATCACAACATCTAAAAAGCCTATAGTTAAAAAAAAGTTTATTGGTAATTTCTCTGTAATTCCTGGGCCAATCCACATGAAACAAAAACTGTCACAAAGTTCAATGTATTCTCTGTCAGCACATAATGAGCTCAAGTTATTTTCAAAAACATGTGCATGATGTTGGCCAGTAGAAAGGACTTTCCACCAAAATAATTTGGCGGATTTGTGAATCCAATCACTAATAACAATTGTCTTTTTTCTGTTTCTCTCCCATAGAGTTAAGCTGGCCACACACTAGAGAATTTTTAGCCAGATTATAAGTCTTTCTGAGCTGAGGAGGTGTGGCTCACTAAAAACTTTCTCTCATGGCTGTCCTTAAGTGTGTGTGGTCTCTGTACAGATTTTTTGTCTCAAAAGATTTAAAATCCTGTAGTGTGAGGTCACCTTTACAGTGTATTAGCACCTGCTCCAACTGAAATAGACTTCTATAATGTGAACGTAGCCTAAAGTTTAGCTTTAATTAACTTATAGGACCAGGAATTGACATCTCTCTTTGGTTTGGAGAATAGCTTTATCAAATTGAATCACTTGAGGTTTGAGGTGGGAAATATATATATAAAAAAAAAAAAAAAAGTAACAAAATTACAATTTTGCTTTCAACATGATTCTTGTATAAAAGATAACTAACGCCCATCAATATAATAGCCTGTTTGTTGCTGGCCATTATTGAAGGAGTAGTTGTTAATAAGTAGAAAATGAAAGCGAGCTGAATCACAATATTATGATCCCTCTGAGAGTGTCCGTGTGGCTCCGCCCCTCGTCACTGTAAGTACTAGTACAATTCGAAATGACGCAGGTTGAGTCCTGTGTCGAGCTCACCGTCGTACTCGGGGAAGCACATGCTGAGGTGGGCCTTCTTGATCTTCTCCACAAACACGTCCTTCTTGTTGAGGAACAGGACGATGGAGGTGGCGGCGAAATAGCGGTGGTTGCAGATGCTGTTGAACAAGTGCAGGCTCTCGTGCATCCGGTTCTGAAACACAATATATAACGGTGTTAGTGGCAGGCTGTGGCTTATACTGTAGGTTCAGGAAGTATCCATGATGATTTATCTGTTCCTAGGTCGTTATACTGAAGTCTGTTCATTATTCTTTATTGTAAAATATCTACACTCAGGCCTTTTTAGAGGTTGTGCCTTTCTGGGTCGGAGGCAATGATTATAATTTATCACATACCACAGCTCTTTTGAAAATTAAAAAAAATACAATGATTAAGAGCTATGGGATGGTCTGGATACTGACTTATTTACATCTTTTTGAATGTATTTTTGTGTCTATATAGAATAACTTTATTTTATTTTAGTGTCAGACTGCACTGCAAAAAGTTATCTAGAAATAAGTACAATTTTCACCAGAATCAAGTACAATTTTCGCCAGAATCACCAACAATCTAATTTTGAGTGTGATGAGATATTTTTTCTTAAATTGAGTGTGAAAGACTTACCCCATTGACAGATACAGTATCTTGAAAATAGTTTCTCACATCAAGAGCAAATTTCAAATGTTAAAAAAATACAAACTTATTTCTAAATTACTTTTTGCAGTGTATAAAAAGTGTACAGTATATTGAAAAGTTCTCACCTCTGTATTTTATACTTGTAAATGTGTACATATTCTCAGATATGTATATTCCAGAGTACCTATAGCCGGATTTCTTTCTTTATTCTATTCTCACATTTATTATTTTGTTGTTCTTGGTATTTTAGGACTTATTTTAGGATTGTTATTTTAAAATTTTATTTTTATTTTAAGATTACTATTTGAGCTACTGTGACAACGCAATTTCCCTTGTGGATCAATAAAGTCTGTCTAAGTCTAAGTCCAAAATAGATTAGTTTTTGTAATTTTGACAACTCACTGTGCATTTGGACAATATTTCACATGCACAACAGCTGTTCTCACCACTTCGTCGTCCTCCACCAGCACCATGTCGTAGGCGCTCAGGGCCGCGATGAAGATGATGCAGGTCACTCCCTCAAAACAGTGGATCCACTTCTTCCTCTCTGACCTCTGTCCACCCACATCGAACATCCTGCCCAGACACATCATCACGGCATGTTGCTGAGATGACAGCCAGGCCTCGTGACGAGTTATACAAGCACAGTTTTCTTTTTTTTTTTTTTTTTACCTGAAGTTGAGGTCTTTGAATGAGAACTGGGTCTCGATGATACCAGTGGTCTTGACTCGAGATCGCAGCACATCCTGCTCCGTGGGCACATAACCGGGTTGAACCAGTCGCTCTAAATCATTCAGGTAACTGACAAAACACGAGATATCACAGAGTGTCAAGATCAGATGACAAAAGAGAAGGTTTTGTTATGAGAGGGGTAGGTAAGATGTCCTGGTGATTTTCTTCCTCTTCAAAGGACCAGGGCCCAAACCTACTCTATCGTGGCCCAAAGTAAAGCACTACAGATACAGATTAGTCATGTCACTACTACAGTATTTTCTATGTGTAAGAGTTTTCTACTGTAGAAACAATGACTGAAATTACTTAAAAGGGGCCTGAAAGAAGAGCCAATGTCACAAGCACTAATTTAACTTGTACACTTGGAATAAGAAATGCAAATCTTAAATTGTCCATGAAAAAAAAAAGATCTACTCAAAATGAATCCATTTTCTTATGTGAGAATATTATTTTTTCCAGTGTGTTGTATGTGCAAGAATGTTTCTCAGAATTATCTTGGGAGGCCAACACTTCAATGACAGAGGGCTGGATTTTGCCCCTGGGCCTGAAGTTGCGTCCCCCTGCTCTAAGGTTTACTTCCTATTAAAAGGATATCAAATGGGACCCTCGATTGACAGTGAAGTGGGAGAATCACCTCCAGCGTGTTGGTAAGATGTTTCTATTATCTCTATTATTATGTTCATGTCCCTTACTATCCAGCAGAGTCGTTGAGCTGGTACTCGGAGGCGCGGTCGAAGCAGGCCTGGATCCCGGAGTCCTTCCACAGACGCAGGATGATGTCCGACAGCTCTTTGGGCATCGTGCCCTCCTCTATGGTGTCTGCAAGGTGCATCAGCTTCCTCGCGTCGTCCTACAGGCGGATGCAGGACAACAAAACACAAGGCAGGTATTTATACGTACATTTGACTTATCGTGTTGACACATGAATGCTAATTATGTCATGGAAGTTAACATTTAGTAGACAACGGTTTCTAAGCCATCATCTATTCTGTACCCATTTTTAGGTGCTGGAAGTGTCGCCTCTCATCCAAGTCAGCGACACTAATGGCTATAATTTTGATCAGTAGGAATTTAAACCTGGCATGGCGTTTTACCCAGTGATATTGGTTTGACTGTTACAAGTGCCACTCTTCTTTGATCTAAACTCTCAACTTATTCAGAAAGGGAGTTTTGTTGTGGAAATAATGCTTGCTTTATTCACTTTTCTTCATGGGCTAGAGTTTGTTGTTGTTTCTGTCCAGTACTTGTACCAGTCAAATGCATTTCTCTGGAGGTTTAAAGGCCTGCTGCTGACCAACTCTAAGACCATTAGTGCCACTGATGAAGCTTCTTAGATGAGACGAAACATCCAACACTTTAAAATGACAGATCTCAGTCGTACAGGAGAAGTTTTTTTTTTTTAAACATTTATATTGCAACTTAAAGTGCAAATGACAAGTTTTGATAATTTTTGAATTATAACTTAGTTTGATAGATGGCATCTATAGAAAGTCTTAATTTTAGTTTTTCGTCAATGAATTGGAAATTTAAAGGGACCCTACAGAAGTTATAATTTAAAAAATAATATATTTTCCACCCCCTACATGCTCCAGCAATGTCCCACGCTGTACTGTGAGCCCACGCCTATCCCACTCAATTGCTGCTATAAGCCTGCACCGTCACTCTAAAAGTCGCGTGTTCGGGCCGAGTCAGCAGTCATTCACCAGCTTAACATGGAGACTGCAGTTACCCGGACGGCCAGAGGTGGCAGTAACGAGTATGAAAATGATCAAACTCCGTTGAGTCCCTTTTAAAGGTTTTTTAATGTGGGGGGGAAAAAAACACTAGATATCTGTTCGTATTTGACCTTTCAGCGACCCAGTGGCTGTGTGGGTGCAGCATGGATCAATTGTTTTAGGGTTTCTGGTAAGTTTCTGGTATGAAACCCTAAAAACAATTGATCTTGGAGCGTCATAGATGGAAAGTAAAGGTGCCATGCTGCACCCATACAGCCACTGGGGTCATTGAAAGGTCAAATACACAATTACACAAGGTTTTTTTTTTCACTTAAAAAGTTACATAATGCACCTTTAACGAAGAAAAGTTAGGGGGGAAAAGTTATTTTTATTTGTTTGTGACATACTGTAGATAGAGGTAAAGTCCCAGTCTGAATCACTGATTTCTCATTGCTCTAACATGGTTGGCATGACAACAGTTATGGATTGTTTTCCTCTGTCACTTCCTGTGCCCATGTCCAATTATAAAAAAAGACTATCACAAAAAATGCCAAATGAGGGAAAACTAGGTAAAGATCTTAGCAAAATCTTTAATATAATTGTGTTAACTATGTTTTAGTTATTTTTTGTCTAATGTATCATATGCAACTCAAATCAAGTTCATGTTTCTTTCTATCCAGATTCGTTAAGCTGAATATTAACATATAATAACAATGCTTACTCCTGGTCTCTTTTGTGAATTGTGATTATTAAAGTGTGCAGAACTTGAGTGTCCAGTTCCAGCCTATCACCTGATGTCACTGTATATGCAATAATAAGAGCAACAATAACAAACCACTTCGGCCTATGCTGCTGTTGTTCGGCCCTTACCGCCTGGTCTTGGTGGCCGTAGTTGATGTTGAGTGTGTTCATGGCTTTGACGATGGCCATAATGGACTGCAGTGTGTTGCTGTAGATGATGGTGATGAACTCCAAACACTCTTCAAGTGAGTAACCGTCTTTGTGGATAATTCTGCCCAGACCGCACAAATAAAAGCTTTAGTGACGAATAACAAGATGCAAAGAAACACTGAACATGCAGGAAGGGAGCAACTTACTTCATCTGTTTGACAATTGTGCTTTTACCCGACTCTCCCGCACCTGGAAGAGAGAAAAACAATTATAGGTGCATGTATAAATAACAGAATTGATTGTTGTGATAATTATTAATGAGGCCACAATAACTGAATATACCTTAAGTGTAAAGTTTAAATAAACAAACGGACAAATAAATAAGATGTCATAGACTTGCTTGAGACCTAAACGTCAGTAATGACACTATTCTGTGGCTACTAAAATATGAAATAGTTTCATTTTTAATAATGATATGAGAATATATTCGTGAATATCACAAATTATACTCCCGCAGTTCATTATTTTACAATTGTCTAACTAGAGGCTTTAAGTATTGCTAATTTTTGCACCGGTAGCCTATAAAGAGTGACCTTATTTCACATCAGCCATAATGCGACTAATCTGGTTTAAACCAGAGGCACTACCTATGACCTAGATATCAATAAGTAATGACACATTGTATATCTTTTACATCAATGAGTGTAGCTCTGAAAGTATTTCACCCTTGGGTGCTTTATTCTATTAGGAGTTTTTGTGTGGTTTCCCCTTTGCATTATAACACCTATCAGTCCTTCAGTGATAATCCTGTTGTGTTGATGTGCTGTTGTTTCAGGATTAACCTGGATTAATAACTCTGTTTGAACAAGAATCGTTAAAACTGTTTTCATCAAAACCAAACTAGCTTTTTATCTATTCTAAAACCCCAGTATCTCTTCAAAAAAAACACTACTGGTATTTACTTCTTTTGACTTTCATTTGCCATTTGGTGTTTCAGATCTGTTTGATGTTTGAAATGCATCAGAATAATATATTTATTGTTTCATAAATTAAATTCAAACCCTCATCTTCAGGTCCCAGATTGGAATCATACAGTAAGTAACCCACACAGACATGGGGAGAAGAAAAGCCAAACGTGTATTGAGCATGTATAATTCTTTTGTTATCCTACTTGATCTTGAAAGTATTTCCATCCATGTGTGATCATTACCTAGCAGCAGCAGTTTGACCGTCCTGGCGTCTTTGTCTGCATCTTCCTTGAGTTTCTTCTCAAGCTCCCGGGAGTGTTTCTCTTCGGCGCTCGCTCCGGCACCCATCCTGCTTCCCCCGCGTTAGACCCTTAGTCCCAATAAAAAAACAAAAAAACAAAAAATCAAGGAACTGGATGCAGGCACCAGACGATGGCCTACAATGTGCCAGGGGCCAGCTGCAGTCACCGATTGACCAGGTTTGAGAATTTGATGAACTTAGGAGAGGATTTTGGGGATCCTCTGTCCACCTGA
Source organism: Lesueurigobius sanzi (assembly GCA_900303255.1). Classification (NCBI taxonomy): domain Eukaryota; kingdom Metazoa; phylum Chordata; class Actinopteri; order Gobiiformes; family Gobiidae; genus Lesueurigobius; species Lesueurigobius sanzi. The sequence continues at coordinate 12,767 of OMNZ01027756.1, read as the reverse complement.
CCCTCGAGGACCAATGGAGAACAAGGACAGCAGTGAAAGTGTGACAGACAGAGCAGCACAGGGCTCACCTTTAGGAGACTGCTGTGCTCAGCGGAAGAGCACAGCGGCTCAGGGGCTAATCTCTGTGGCCCTCAACTGGTTTCCTACTGGCTCTATTGAAATACACTTCTAAATACACTGCCTGACCAAAAAAAAAGACTTTCATCGAACCACTTTTCAGCTTTGATTACAGCACGTTTCAATAGGCTTCTGTATTGTCAAAAAATGTATTTCCATCCAGTGTTGCAGTAATTATTCACATAGATCTTGTATTGATACATGTGTGACCCCGGCGCATCCCAAAGATTCTCAATGAGGTTAAGATCTGGACTCTGTGGTGGCCAATCCATGTGTGAAAATCACCTCTCATCCTCCCTGAACCACTCTTCCACAATGTGAGCCTGATGAATCCTGGCATTGACATCTTAGAATATGCGAGTGCAATCAAGGAAGAAGAAATCCATTGCTGGAATAACCTGGTCATTCAGGAAGTTAATGTAGTCAGCTGATATTCTTAATTCAAAATTATTTATTTTAATTTTTAAAATAATATTTGTTGACTCTTTTGGCTACACTGCATTTTCAACAGTATGTCACCTCAGACCCATAGTTCTTCAGGAAGCTGATGCACCTTCCACAATTGCTTATTTTTGGTCATCTTTTTGTCAGAGGGAGACGAAGAGTATTTATTTGTTTATTTGTAACCTATTCTTGTAACCTATAACCATTACTGTGACTGGTTACAACAGTGGGCAATGGGGATTAAGGGTATTGCTCCTTGTGGGACCCAATGACCGCATGTAATCAGGCTGGGTTCAAATCAACAGGCGGCACGGTGGCACAGTGGTTAGTGCTCGACGTGCTTCACAGCTAGAAGGTCCTGGGTTCGATCCCCAGGCCGGACGGGGCTTTTCCGTGTGGAGTTTGCATGTTCTCCCCGTGTCTGCGTAGGTTTCCTCTGGGTGCTCTGTACTTCACATAGATCAGGATGAATGAGAGTGTGTTTGTGTGTGCGAATGTGGGACAACGGATGGAAATTAGCCCAAGGCTAAAATCGGGAGTGGTGTGTTTACATGCATGATTCTCATGTGTGTTCATAAACATGCACTGTCCCAACCAAATAAATAATAAATAACAACTGTTCCTAAAAGTACAATTCTCTTTACAATAAAAAAAAAAATATACAGTACGTATATTACAAAGCGGTCAATAATATATCTTAACCAGATTTGTACTATTGTAATCAGTGTTTATCAAAGTTTGTTATCACATTGAAATTGGGGATTTTGGGGACTGCATGTTCGTCAGCTCCTCAATCAAACATTTCCAGACCGGTGGATTGGAAGGGACCCACCACGTTCACCAGACATCACTCCCTTGGACATCTTTCTATGGGATTATGTGAAAGATGTTGTGTATTGAACAAAGATACGAGATGTTACTGACTTGAAGCAAAAGATTTCTAATGCCATTGCCACCATTGATGAGGTTCTGCTACAGCGAACATGGCAAGAAATCCAGTACCGTCTTGATGTGCAACTAACAGTGTCCATATAGAGGTGTATTAAACTAATGGTACCTATATACTGTAGAGGTGTATTAAACTAATGGTGCCCATATAGACGTGTATTAAATGAGGGAAATTACATCCACTGATTTAAATAAAAAAAATTCTAGTTAAGATCTCTTATCAACTGCCTTTGTAATACATTTGTAAAATTGTAGAGACTTCATGGACACCCTGTATAATTGGGAGTAAATATTCAAAACTGATCTTCTTCAATCAAGAAGCCAAGTTATCAGATTTTCGATCACAACACCAATAAATAAATCTTTATCTTCTTGTAAACCCTTTTGATTGGAATCAATGTTATTTAACTGAAGAAATACTTCAAAGCTACGGAATAGAGCTGTTTATAGGACTGTCCTTTAGTTAAATGCAGGTAATGGGGTCAGTACTGTAACAGGTGTATGTGCTGCAGTGCATCAGACCTCAGATTCCTGGAGCATGTATTTCAGATGGATAATGTACAGCTCTAAAGTGATTAAAGAGATTTGCAGTTTCGCCTGACACATCTCATTGACCTCAATCTGGACCTGGTGAAGGATCCTAATCCACTCACTATAATTAGCCGTACAGCGTATACAGTATGTGGAAATAGAAGGTTAGTTGACACGGCGCTGTCTCCCTCATGGTCCTTTGGTACAGTATGGTGAACATGCTACCTGTTTCGCCCAATAAGGAAGTGATATAAAAACAAAACCAGCAAGAACTAGATTACATTTTTTAGCAAAATCTACAATATATTTTTGACCAGAAAACCCATGTTATTATAAAATATAGAACTTTAATTTATTAGTTGTCAACATTTATGGAGGAAGAAAAGATAATCAATTTACATTACAGTAACATCCACTGTGCATGTTCAGAAACAATGCTTCACCTCAAATGGAGAAAAGACCGGACCAAAAATAATGCTCGAGAAACGACGTGTACAGAGGAAAGAGAAAAGAAAAAAGTAAAGTTGACGCGAAATCCTACTTCTCTGCATTTCTGACCATAAAAGGTGATTCTCGCACCACAATGAAATAAGACATTCACGAACATCCACAGCAACATTAGACGAGTACCATTTACAAACACTGTACATGCCATGCACAAAGAAAGGTAACAATAGGCTACATTTCTCTTTAGCTTTATAGTGGTTGTGCTTGTAACAATAATTTAGTGCGCCTTATGCTAGCTTTGGTGCTAAACTCTTACAAAGTGAAGCTATAGCACCCATGAAATTACCGTAATTTGTATGTGTGGTTAGGAATGCAAACTTTTCCCCCAGTGAGCTAGAAATACCACTTTTTTTTTGTAGTTTTGATCCAGATTTTGGGAACAGAATCTTTTAAGTCTGAAAATATCACATTTAGCTGCCTGTCGGAGTTGCTAATCCCTAAAAAGACAAAGGCAATGAAAGAACTAATCTGTTATTACTGTATAAGACCCTTTCCCAAACAGCTTATCACGACAGTCACAAAGATACACGGATGTCTTATTCACATATAAACAAAACGGTATTGAAAATTGGAAGATACTAGCCGCGTGATCGCTCAGGGGCGGGGCTACGGGACTGCCAGCCAATGAGCCTCCGGGATGGTTGTCTTATGCTGTGAAGGCCGCAGAATTCAGGCATCCGTAAATGTCCCATGAATCGCGGCGAAGGATCGTACGGTAGAAAAAGTTTTAAGGAAGTCCCAGAAATTCACTTAAAAATAACATGGCTCAACCTTGAGAGACTGAATACTGCCAGCAGTCTGGAAAACTGTCCACCTTTTCTTTAAGTCCTTTTAGATGTTTATAGCTTCATCCCAGAAACATCAAACATAAACATAATACACAGTAACACTAATATACAACGACCATATTTGCACAAGTACCTATTCACAAAACGTCTTTCTAGATAACAAAGATTTACTTTTTACAGCATACAATAAATATGTGTGTTTGTGCTGTTGCTTTTGGTTTTAGTCTGTTCTTGTCCTTCCCTTGTCTGGGTAGCAGTGTTGAGATTTCAAAATACTCAATAACAGTCTCCTCATGTAAGAGGCGCTGGGGTCGTCTCCTCGTCGTGATGCCGGCGATTGCGTGGCTTCCTTTGCTCCTTAAACTCCTTCAAACCCTTGGCCTTTACCACCGGGCTGTCGCTAAGTCCGCTGTCGCCAAGCTGCCAGTAATCCTGACAGTACTGGTTGATGAGTCCCATCTCTGGCTGGCTCAGGATGGTGAGGAGGTCCTTGTATTGTCCCGCGCTGGGAGTCCATGCGCTGGACTGGAGAGGGGGCAGAGCGGGGCTGCCGGTCTCCACCAGGACGTTGTTGACGGTGCGTCCGGACATGACCACGAGCTGCAGTTTGACCAGGGTGTGTTTGAAGTTCTTCTCGGTGGAGGTGCACTGGTAGATCCCGCTGTCGGACGCCTGCAGGGAGCGGATCAGGAGCCCGTGTTCGGTCTTCAGGGTGCGGCCCTCGGAGCGGATCTGAGCGGACCAAACAAGACCATTACATGTGTGTTTAGACCGATGGTTCTCAACTGGGGTTTAGGACCTAAAGTACAGCCAACCATTCACGATAAACTATGATCTGAATAAGAATATTTATTAGTGCTGTCAAACCATTCAAATATTTAATTGCGATTAATCTCATGAATGTCATAGTTAAGTATTATATTTCACACTAACAGTCATACAGTTTTTACTGTAACCACTTTTCTGATTATTATTCCACTAATGTATGCTTCTATGAACATAAAAGGCTATAAACCTGACCTTCTATGTGCCATCTGTGGTTATTCTCCATTTATTTGCATTTTTTATAAAAAAAAAAAACAACAAAAGTGTTGTCCTAAATGTTACTCCATAGATTTGTTCATTTTTGGCACAAATGTTATTCCATACCTTTGCCCTCCATGTTCTATGGAAACAGAAAACAAGATGGCAGCTGTTTCACAGTGTATTTTACTGTGTATACTACTGGTTCCCAAAGTGAAGGCCTCAGAGGCACAGTAGGGGGTCCCCAAAGCTTATCCACAAAACAACTAATTAAAAAAAATATTTCTTTCAATTTACTGCTTCAAATCAGTATTTCAGCCTACAGTTTTACAAACATAAACATAAAACATTACACTGCTAAAAGTGATCTCTTGATAAGTAAAATTTGCTTGAATTCATAATATTTGACCTCATTCTGGGTAATTTTATCTCGCCAAGTGAAATTATCTGCTAATTTTTGCACTGAAATTAAGAAAAAAACAACTTCTTGCACTAATAATTAGATAATAAATCTATATTTACTTCAAATCATATGCTTTTTCTTATATTAAGTGCAGACATACTTGTTGCCATACTGTTGGCAGATAATTTTACTTGGCAAGTCAAAAGTACTCAAAATAAGGTAAAATATTATGAATTCAAGCAAACTGAACTTTTTGCTGTGTATAAACTCTTTTAACTAGAGTGCAGTCTGTTCACCTCTTTCTTTCTGTCGCTGTTCTCCTTCTGCAGGTGCCATTTCAGGGACATGTGCGGAGACCGAGCTTGACACTCCAGAAACGTGGTGCTGCCCTCCACTCCGTACTGCACAGACTCCAGGGTGTTCTTATTGGCTGTGGATCGGGAAATAAAAAGTACATTATTTGATCGAATACACTCTCACAGTAGAGTAGACACTGTTTGCGCACGCTCCACTCACCGTTGGAGTTGTAGCCTCTGCACTGGCGGATGGGATTGCCGTATTTGACGTCCTGTCGCCGACTGCGCCTAAGGTTGTCACAGAAATGTTTCTTAATATTTATCTTGATAAAAAGAAGCTTAATACAGTATGAACTTTCACATACTGTGCTGTACATGAATTATCATAGCCTACAAAAATGCTAATTGTGCATAAACATGGTAATAAAAGATGAGGAGCTATTACATAATCTAATTTAATTTCTATGCAAACACATGCACAAACATTTACTGACATTGGTTGATAGAGTTCTATATATCAAGTACTCTAAAAATAAGTACAATTTTCTGGAATTAAGTACATTAGCCTACTAATAGGCAGTAAAACTATCTGCGAATGAAACAAGTAGTTTTGCACTAAAAATAAGAAATAGCTTCTAATTTAAAGTGAATTTAGATTTATTTTAAGTATGATTACATGTTCCTTTCTGATTTTAAGTGCAAAAATACTTGCTCCATTGACAGATAATTTTACTTGCTTACTCAAATCAAGAGCTAATGTGCTCTATTCCAGAAGATTGTACTTATTAGAATACTTTTTTCCGTGTGGATATTGAATTACACGATTGTTTTCAGGGTCTGTTTGCATTGAGCAGACACTGACCTCTTCTGGGAGGCGGAGTAGCGGGAGCAGGACTTGCCGTCCCACGCGCAGTACGGGTCTCGGGCCAAACAGCAGTCGGCGCAGGCCTCTCCGTAAACATCACAGCGGTGCAGCGCCACGTGGGTCACGCCCAAAACGGAGCTGACGTACAGTTGTTGCTGAGAGAACAAGAAACATGGCAGATGAGCAACTCCGCAGATAAACATTATATGTACAGTAAGTATGTGGTATGTAGTGTATACGTAAATTTACTTCAGACATGTTGCAAAAGTACCTACCCGTTTGGAGGAGATCTTCATTGTGGTAATAGGAGTAGGAATCTGTGTATAAACATGAAGGTTAATTCACGATTCATAAAGTCTACATACAGATGCAGAAAATGAAACGGAAACATTTAAAATGAATAATAACAAAAAAATTGCTTTGATGTAAACAGCGCTTTTCAAGACACCAAAAGACCACACAGACAAAATTAAAAAGGAAATATTCACAAAACACATGAAGAAAACCGTAAAATAAGGCGGATATCTTGTTGCGAACCAAATCTACGGTAATTGAAGACAGAATGAATGTGTTGGAATAAGTGGACTGACCTTAAAGACTTCAACCTCCTCCAGCACCAGCTCCTCGGTCAGCAGGTCGTCTCTGGGAAGAACGATCACCTTTTGGACTGTTCCTCGGTCTGCAGGACAAAAACGAGACCTTTATTTAGAACAATGTCAAATCAAGCCCAGCATAATGTTAAAACAGCACTTTTCTTTGCATTCCTGATAAAAAAACATCTCTGACATACTCAAAAAAAAAAAAAAAGATTAGCTGTTGGCCGCTGCTGTTGTAATCTATACTTCGTCAAGCAGTCAGAGTCATTTTTTTTTCACTGACCTGTGCCCAAGAAGAGCACCTCATAATTCCCATCTGCAGCCGTGACCTGGTCCACTGCTATGGTGGTGAACTCGTAGTCTACGTTGGTCCTGACCACCAGAGGGCGCTTGTGCACTGGGTATACCATGTTGTGCATGGTGGGGTGGTTCCTCATGAAGTTGATCACCTCGTCTGGATAATCCTTTGTGGATTTCATGTTGGGGGTGAACGTGCCTCCGGGACACTAAGAGCACAATAGGAATAACAGTCTTAGGAAGGCATTTTAAGAGATCATTTTTTTGTATTACGTCGATATGGCAAAAACATCCTGCATCAAATTAAATTGTAAAAGTAAATTGAAAACATAATCGAATACAGTCAGAATTGCATTAGTTATTTTTCCAGAACTGTGCAGCCCTTCAAAAGACACAACTATAATGGGTAAAATGGGTTTGTTACATTTTAATTAGATGTCTGAACGACCATTATTCATTTATAACACTGGTGTAGATACAAATGGTGATTAGTTCCACCAAATGAGATTAATCTTTCATGTATTATTCAAGAAAGTATGCATCATTGTCATTAGCACATGCTGTTTTGAAGGCAATTTATCCTCTTTTTTTTTTTTTACTTTGGCGGGCAGAGATGTCTTTCAGCTGAATCTTTTGGGTCTGTTCATTTCAAAGAGCCATTCAAAAGTTGTTTGTTTGCGCAACAACAAAATAATCAGGCAACAACTGCCGCGCCAAATATTATTTTGGGTGAGAAAAGCTTGCCTAATCTGCAGTCATACCTTTTCTTTTAGGTCTGTTCAGTTATATTTGTTTAAAGTCTTATAAAAGAAAGATAAATAATAAAGTCTGGCTAATATCTGTTTATGCTAAAGAGACGGTAATTAGCTGTGAATGGGCAAACGATCAACCCACTGTGCAGCTGTCGCCCCAAATAAGCTTCATTTTATTTTATATTTGTTTTACGATTGAGCAGTAGCTTCACTCACAGTGCCGGGTCGTGGGTAGGGGATCTTCCCGCTGTAAGCCACCCACTGATAGTTGGGTCCTTCCTTGTGAGCGAAAGGTCCATTGAAAACCATTCGGATGTCGGCCATAGAGTAGACACAGACCGCGGAGCCTTTGAACACAGCTCTGCAGGAGAAACGGCAAAGGATTATTACTATGGCTTGACTTCCTACTGACAGTGAGTTCAGAGAGTTTTCTATTCTATTATGTACCTGTCTAATACAAATCATATATACATACCTTTACTATTGGTCAAAATACCACATTGATTGCCCTACTATAAGATGCAGAGCCATTCCATTGCTCCCCATTATAATACTTTTCTGAATATTCACAAAAAAACCTTAGGTCTGTGGTAAATTCCATGCATTGCCCATGAAACAGACAGATCCAGTCTCTATACCAGCATGAGTGTACATAAAACAAACACTCTCAGAAGCAGATTTCTATATAATAACATAGGAATAAATACAGGGGCATGCATACTTTCTGAACCCACTGTATTATATGGTATTCCAGGCTGGCGCTCATGGGAAATTCGTGTCAACACCAGGCCTCACAAACCATAGTCTGGCTGTCTGACGCGCTGACACACGGCGGAGATAGAGGGGAATGGCCAGAGGATACGCTCCCTTCTGTAGAGCGGCTGAAGCTCCTGTCAGGGCCCTGTCATTAGCGCTTTTAGCTGCTTCCTAACTGATGCCAGAGGAGACGATGGATAAATGAACAGTATCTACTTCTCACAGGCATAAATAAAACAGGCAACGTTGTGTATTGCTTTGTTTGAGTTATTTTATTGCCTGATGGATATAACAGAACAATGACGTTATAGACTGAGCCCTGTACATCTCAGCAACTTTCTTTCTGTCTTTAGTGGTGGTTGGAACCTCTGGGTACCTCGCGATTCGATACCATACACAATACATGCCTCACGATAACCTCACGATTTGCTGACACTGCGATGTATATTTGTTGTCTGTATATTTGTTTATTTTTTTCTTAAATAATGACAGATCACATTCAAAATTGATATACTGTGTCACCCCTACTCTTTAGCACCTTCCAAGATGTCTAAAATATTTGACATCACATCACACATTCTCTCTTCACACTTGGGGGTAGTGACCGATTGTTGTTACTATAGCTGCCCTGGGTCTGACTAAGAGATATGTGGCCACCAATCTTCGCCAACAGCTCCTCTGACCAGCACCTCACTCGCACACCACATTCACACAAAAGCATCGTCGGTGATGTAGGTCATATGATTGACTATTGACAGCTTCGATGGGGCTGATAATGTGGATGATACTGATAATATTTCCAGGAACGGTCAAAGCAAATGCAGGAAACACCTTTAAGTTATGTTGAATGTTTTTTTTTTTTCCCACACATTATGCTTCCCCCAAAATACGCCTTTAAAATTCAAGCTTTTCCCCCTAGCCAACACTATACAAAACAACACCTTCAAAAGTCTGCACATCAGCTATACTTTTCACTTTGTAGCTTGGATCTGACAGGCCCAAAACATTTCAATATCAGAGGGAGATGTCACTTTGAGGTTCAGGAACGAGCATGAAAACTGCAGAAGCGAACCCAAATATATACCGTATGCTTATTCCTCCCTACAAACTTTGATAGAAATGTCAAGAAACTCACCCAGAAACTGAAAACACGCCATAGATGACTGGGTTCCTGGTGTCTTGAGTTGGCTGGATATAGACATCCCCTGGAAAGAAAGGGAAATCACATGGGAATTAGATACCTTGATGGACCATTAACGCACGTCAATTATCAAAAATGGATGGAGCAAAATGCAAACATGAGTAAATCGTCTTCCAAACGCTTTATTTTGATAGCACTTCGCTGATCTGCTAATGTTTTACTTTTATAACTGGCGCAATCCCTTTCAACCTGTCTCATTCAAACACACTTCTTTCTTATTTGCTCCCCTGGCCCCACACCGTTCTGCACTAAATCATTAAAACGCAGACAGCTCGATTGTCTCAGCCTTGGCTCTCGAGTCTTGGGACTTGCAGCGCCACACATGGCTCTTATTAAACCCATGCTTCACCAGAGCTCTCCATTTCACATAATTTCACATCTATCCCCCGCTGAATTCAGGGACTGTAGTTTTACACACCACCCGTATTTACATTGTGGGTCCCATCGAGGCTCTTGTAACCACTCGCGCGCTCACTTCAGTGTCACAAGAACGTTCCCTCTTTGGGCATAAAACAGGTGGATTCTGGGAAACTTCCATAGAAACACAGAGCGGTTCGATACATTAATATTTATGCCAAGCACCACTTCCCCGGACCGAGCATCCACCACCGACCACATCACAACTTGCCTTTCCTGCTTTTGTTGGATTGAAATTGTAAAACTTCAGACATTTGCAAAATGATATATGGCTTAAACCTGTTAAAAGACAATAATGCTGCTGGGTGGCGTGGAGGCGCAGCAGTTGGTTTGTGTGAAGTATGCATGTTCCTCTGGGTGTTCCCTTTTCCCCTACCACTAAAAACATGTACAATAGGCCAGAATGACTGAGAGTGTAATTGGGAATGTGGGACAACAGAGATGCAAATTGGTCCTTGGTGACAATAAGGCATAGCGTGTAACTGTTTACATGCCTGGTCCCACGTGTGTTCATTAAAGGTACACTGCGTAACATTTCACCCAACAAATAGAATGAAATACAAGCATTTCTCTTTTTTTTATTATTGAAATAAACCAAAAAAATTTAAAACAAATGTGTCTTTGCTGTGAGCAGCTCTTCTCTCCTAAAACCTGACTTGTAACTTTACGAGGAGTGGGGGGGTCTCCAGCTCATCTCCATGGAGATGTTGACTAAAGGCAGCCAAATATGGTATTTAAATAGGATAGATCCTCATCCAAATCCATTCTTTGAGTACGCACTGCAAAAAATAGCATTTTCTGTGTCCAGCTGGTCATTAGGAGCATGTTTTTTATTGCCGGCAACAAAATCATTCAAATTGTTACTAATGGCTGGTTTCCACCTACCCTACCCTGCTTTGCCCTGCCTTATTCAGCTCTACTCTACTCTACTTGGCTTGGTTTTGTTTCCATTACTTTGAAGAGTCTGGTCCTATATCCATATTAAAAGTGATATCATGATGAGTTAAACTTGCTTGAAGTCAGAATATTTGACATTATTTTGAGTAATTTTAATTTTATGTATTTTGCCAAGAAATTTTAAAATAAGAAAAATCATATAATTTCAAGTAAATTTTAATTTTTGTGCGGAGGTTTGCACCATTGCACCATAACTTTTCTTGGCAAGTTAAAATTACTCAAAATAAAGTCAAATATTCATATTTCAAGCAAATTTAACTAATGTTCTGCTTGGCCTGGTTAGGACCAGGTCCAAGCAGGTACTAAAGAAGAACCGGTTAGCAGTAAAGTGGGCTGATGGAAACACCTCAAAGGCAGGTAGAGAAGAGTAGAGCAGTGTAGAGTAGGGCAGGTGGAAACAAGCCATATGTGTACCTTTAACATGCACTAATGTTTTGTCTTCTGCAAAGGACACTGTACAACGTAAACAATTGCACTCTTTGCGAACATTGAAATCACAATCCTTTCAACTTGTACAGCCTTCCAACATGCCCGCACATATGAACAGGTACACGTCAACACCATATGGGAGAACGATATAACTCACAATGCGCAGACATGCAACGTTATACACTGTGAAGTAACCTGGCGTGTTTGCGGAGGTAATTTGTAAAAACAGGATTCTGACACAAGAAGCCGGCGAGACTGGAGAGGCCTCAGACTCGAATGTCAATGAGAAAAACATATATCTACACGTGGGACTGGGCCTACGATGCATGGACTGGAGAACAAGAAGTGCATGAACTTGTCTGTGTTTACTTGCGTCTATAAATCAGGGCTTTATGCGATAGCCAGCAAAGTGCTCAAAGTAAGAAGATGCATGGACTTTGACAGACATTTAGTCAACAAAGCGATAAAAGAAGAATATAAATCATAATGTGTTGCTTCAAATCTAACTTTTGTTTCTAAGCTGTCAGATCAAAGGCAGTCTGTAGGCTTTTATCGTTCCGTCACGAAGCGCCAGGCAAACAAAAGAGGCGAAGATGAAGAAAGGCTGGAAAAATATTAGGGAAATGTCTGCAAAGTGACGCTGGATAAAAGGGGCATCATTCTCTCACTTATCAAAGCAGTTGAATTATAAATATGTTAAAACAGTGAAGCTCACAACACCAACGAGAATATCTGTCTAACAAAGTAGCAACAGACCAAAACGAGCATTATTAGGATCAAAGAAAGGACTAAGCCAGGAATACAACCAGGATGTACAGTAGAAGCCAAAGCAGCATTTGACCAGGAGTAATGACGATTTAGTAAAGGGCTAACAACAAATCACAATTAAAAGCAGAAATAAAAAGGCTTAGTCATCTGAAGAGTTACGTACAATGATTTTCCCCTTAAAAATAATCATTGGAAAACTACATTATAGAGAAAATGCAATAAAACTTCATTGCTTGCAAAGTCTTCTTCGCTTGCCAGACACGCTCATCTGCCTTGTGTTTTTGTGTCCCATTTCTGGACACATCTTCTCCCTCTTTCTCGCTCGCTGGAGTCACCCTAATGATTTGTATCTAATTCCAATAGTATTATGTGGATAGGGCTTTCAAATCACTCAAATCTAGTTTAATCATTCCAACATGCACACAAACAAATCAAGTTTTAGTAGCATTTGTAGCCAATATTACAGACTTCAGCATAATATACTAGTGAGCTACAGACTTTACATATTGAGCGCACAATGAGCCGCTGTAGTACGTAAAACAAAATAAACAACCTGCACAAAATACTTAAATTATAGGTACTTTTACTTTACTTAAGTACATTTTATGATGAATGCTTACTTTTACTTGACTACATTTCAGAGCCTGCATCTGTACTTTCTACTCCACTACA
>OMNZ01027755.1:8416-19081 GCA_900303255.1 Lesueurigobius sanzi | reverse complement strand
TTATTCCTGGTTCAATCCAACTGTCAAGTAAACCAGGCACAGTTAATGACTGTCTGCTCTATGCAGACGACACAACACTGCTAGTTGCATCCCAGCAGCTTCCTCTAATGGTAGAGAAAGTCAATCAAGACCTTTTGGACGTGGCTCAGTGGGCTAAGACTTGGGGAATGCTATTCAACCCAAGCAAAACCAAAGCAATGCTTTTTTCCAAAATGCAAAACCCAAATGTCAACATTAAATTTATGGGCTGTCCAGTTGAGTTTGTCAGGGAGCACCTCCATTTAGGATTCTGGATAACAAGTGATCTCAAATTTGATAAACAAGTTGATTATGCATGTAGGAAGGTGGCATCCCAAGTATTTCTTCTTCGTAGACTTTCCTTCCACGTTAGCGACAAGAGTGTATTAACGAGGCTATACAAATGTTATATCCTGCCTCACTTTGAGTACGCCTCGCCTGTTTGGGCCGCTCTGAATGTCACACAAAGCAATCGCTTGGAAAAACTCCAACGTCGAGCCATTAGGATTATACAGCACTATCCTTACACACAACCAGTCACAGATGGGGACTATGACCAACTGAAAGTAGCTCCATTGAAACACAGAAAAAACTTTGCCTTAATGTGCTATAGATACAAGTTGCTGCATGGACTACTTCCACGGGCTCTGGGTTCCTTGTGTCCATCAACAAAAAGAACCACTATCCAAACACGAAACAAAACTCTCATCCAGCCTGACAGTGTATCCCACCAGCCGAGCACTGGACCGCTCCCCGTTCTTGTTTGCGACGAAGCTTCTGAATAATGTGCCAAAGCTGTGGGATTGCTCCACATTGAACACAAAAATAAGCTGTGGAACACTGATAAAAAGAGGATCTTCAATATCATGTTTTAAAATGTCAATGCTTTCGGGCACGACGTTTTATACATTAAAGATGTAAAAAAAAAACTAAAAAAAAAAAAAAACTACTCAAATGTCCCTGATCTAAGATTAGCAAAGAAAAAATCACTTCAGCTGAAATACAGGACACTAAAAAAAAATGTATGTTTGTTTCAAGATACACACTCCTTTCTAGTTGAAGCGTAAACAGACGATAATAAATGGCTTCACACAACCACTAACCATGAATTAAATAAAGGTTTTTGGGTCATATTCTATGAAATGCATAAGTTTACATACCCTGACATTCTGCCAGGGCATGTAAGGGTACATGAACTTTTGAGCACAACTGTAAAAACGACTTCTACTTCCTATAAGTGCAAAGGGTCTGAGCTAATCTTATTACAGCTGATCCTGAAGCCCACATGACCACCGTATAATCTCGCACATTCACATGCATGTGCAGCAAACAGCACAACTTCCCATTCACTGATGTGTTACAATAGGTTTATCTGTGTCTATTGCTCTCCACATGTCCATATTAGTAGATAAATGAAAAAAAATGAGGAAAAAGGTGCAGCAGACAGAGTATACTCCTCCCCACCAATGCTTGTAACCTAAACATGCTTTCATTATTAGCCTGTTTTGGTGCTTTTTCTGTGAATAGAAAGTACGGATGCCACACCTTGTTGTAGCATCTCACTTTACAGCTTTAAACCCCAATATGAACTACTATTTCAAAATCACAGACCATTCATTTTATTTTTCCCCATTTTAGAATCATATGGATGGCTTCAGGGCCGTAGAAAGGGGGAGACAACCGGATCAATTGCATGAAGGAACCCATATTCAATTAAAAACAATACAAAAATGGGGAGAGAGGGCCAATGTGAACCATTCTTTCCTCACGCCTAAGTCTGTCGATGGCCCCGGATGGCTTTGGACCCTTTGTCCTAAGCATGGGACTCACAGATAATGCTGTAATGGACTATGAACTGAGCTGCTCCAAGTTCTAAGTTGTTGAGTTAAGGACGTGGTGTGATCGCTGTTGGGGGATGGAGGGGAGGGAGGTTGATAGGGGAACAGAGACACTGGTGATCGGCACAAGAGGAGATTCTTGACTGGTGGGTCGGGATGCAAAAGTGGGTCCCAGAATCCTTTTTAGTGTAATTCAATAACTCAATCATTTATGAGGAATACCATTACATATTATTTGAAAAGAGTAAATTCATATTGCTGGGGAGTCCTGAAGATTTTTTGGATCTGTATGAGTTGTATCTGAATGAATGTGGAAAGTTGTTTTGTGAGACTGGGCTATACAAAAATACATACATGATGGATTGATTGTATGAATGGGAGCTGTGAGACACAATACTTACATCAAGAATAATCTGTCAGAAATCACCATATTTTATAGTTTGTAATGAATATTTTTTGTTTGGGTCACAGCTTGAGGTCAGAGGGTGATGGTGGGTCTTGACGCCAAACCAGTTGAGAGCCACTGGTATAAGAAAAAAAAAGCTAAACAAACAACAACAAAGCATTAACTAACCTGGCATGTCCATATCCACGTGATGAGGTACTTGTTGTCTTTGAAGAGGTTGAATATTTCCAGGATGCCCCGGGAGTAACCGAACACAGAGATACTGGCGTCAGAGATGGCCAGGTTCAGAGTCAGGATGTCTGTGGGCTGCAGCGTGGATCTTTGTCTGTACAAGATGAATATCACCAAGCTGTTCCCGAACCATGAGAGCCACCCTGCACAAAACACACAATACGAGAGAATCAAATTGGGTACATAGATATCTTCAGTGGCACGTACTTGGTTACAACGTGAGTACATTTTTGTAGCATTTTCTTTAGAAATATATATTAGGTTTTGTCACATTATTCCATGTTATGTTTCTCAATTTACGTCAAAACCGAAACATAAATCTGATTTACTCTCAAAAGTAAACTTTTTACTTTTTTTTTCAAACAATTGATCAAATGACCGCTGTGGTGGAAAGTAAAGGTGCCATTCTAATTATCCATACAGCCACTGGGTCACTAAAGACACACTAATATCTCTTTTCCCCCCCTTATGCACCTTTAAAATACAAGTCAGTAAGATTGCAAAATGAGGAGTGAGAGACAGAAATTTTAAAAGCAAACAATGTTGCTCCCTCCCTCCCTGATTGGACCTAAAAGCCCCTCCTCACACTTGGTGCATGTGCTCACGCTGGCTGTTGAAAAAAAAGTGTTTGATTGGACATGAAACTCCTCCCATTGGTCAACATTATGGCAATGGTGGTTCTGATTAGCAAGGGGAGGGACATTGGTAGTCAATTATATGCGTTCTATTACTTATTTGACTACACTTCTCAACCTCTAGCATCATTTAAGATTATGCTTTCTTCAAAACAAACATTTGCAGGACTGAACAATCCTGTATCACCTCTTATTCAACATGTCAACTCAGTCAGATATTCTGCCCTCATACAGCTACCAACAGTCTCTGCATCCCCTTTTACTGCTCCACATATTGCAAAAGTAACACACAGTAGTCAAGACAGGCCACTATGAAGTCTAAGAGAGATAAAAGTGGCACAGGAGCCTCAGAAATCCCTGGCCTTTTTATACCTCGGCCCGACTCGCACGGAAACCCTCGGAGTGCATCAGATCAGACGGCCACACAAACAACCTGCCAACACCTCAGCGGGGGGTCACTTCCTAAATAGTAGTTCTAGTAGTAGTATCCGTTGCATAAGCGGCTTTGTCTTCAATCCATTGTAAAGTTTTACAGAAGACAGAAACAACCAAGCCCAGATTTGTTTGAAGACCTTTACTACTCAATTGCCTTTTGTGGTAAGGGATGTCAAGAAATATTACTGCAAATCATTTAACTTTGCATGATTGTAATGGTAATATTTGATCTATACACTTTTATCAGGGCAGTACAAATGTAAGCCATTAGCATTAATTAAAAAGAAAAGAAAAAACAGGAGCCAAATCAGTGGGAGTAGTTATGGAGAGCAGCAACAGAAACCAAATGAATGCCAAGGTAAATGTCTTCAAAGTAATGTATTTCCTCAAGAAGCATTAGAAGGAGAATTACTAGTTTTATTTGGTGCTGCTTAGACAACAATTACCAATAATTTGGTGGAGCGCTTTCACAACCATTAGCTTAAACAGTTAGACAAAGTTTAAGACAAGATTTTCACAACCACCAAGCTATTAAAAAATACTTCCTTTGTCTTTATTTCGTCAAGTAAGAATAAGGGAAATGCACTTGTTCCGGTTCTTCCACATCTTGCGTTCTGCCTAAACTTACCCAGGATTAGCAGGTAGACGCCAATGATGGTCTCCCCTTGCTCCGACAGCTGGGGCTCCGAATGCAAGGAGCTCAGGTTGTTGTTCCTCCACGGGATGCTGGCCACCTTCACGGGGAATCCCTTCAGTATTATTTCCATTTTCTCCATGTCTGCGACTCCAAGGCGCGAATCCTCCGCCGTTCCCCGTTCCGCTCCCCTCCGCCGCTGCTCCCGGTAGACGCTATCTGTGCGCAGACGAGCCAGTTCATAGTAAATCCTACTTAGCAGGAGTCACTAATGCCCCACCACTTACCGTCCAATTGATTGTATTGTTAATCCAATCTGTAGCTTAAGATAATAAGGTATAGAGTGAGTGCTGCTGGTTACAGTCTAAAGCTTACATACTCTGGCTGAATGAATGATATCTCAAAAAAACATTTTTTCACTCATGGTTAGTGGTTGCGTGAAGCCATTTATTGTAAAAAAAAAAAAAAAAATCTGGGTTTTTTTACGCTTTTCAACTAGAAACTAGCCAAATGTCCCTGATCAAAAGTTTACGCATCTTGAAACAAACATCAACTTTTGTCAGAGAGTCCTGTATTTCAGCTGAAGTGAGTTTGCTCCTGAACAAGTTGTTGAAGGTCATGTAAACGTTAGATCAGGGACATTTGAGTAGTTTCTGTTTCATTATGATTTCGAAAGAGTAACTCAGTTTTTTGACAATAAATGGCTTCACACAACCACTAACCATGAGTGGGAAAAAAGTTTTTTGTGTTATCATTCATATTCAGGGTATGTAAACTCAGGTGAATGTATTGTACTTGAATCACATCAAATATCGTCTCATTAAAAGTATGCTATTTGTACCTTCTAAGTGTAAAAGGAAAGAAAAATGCAGCTTATGGTTTTCTGGATAAGCCAATGTTGAAAACAAACCTTTGAAAGCAATGCTGTTTTTGTTCAACCAACCAGTCAGTCAATCAATCAATCTAGAAGCCATCCAGGTCACACAAAAAGGCGTAAAGAATAAAAAGAAGTTTGGGAAATGGACTAAATAAGGAGCTCAGTCCAGTAACCTAAACATGTTTTCATTGTTTGTGTGAACAGAAGTTTTTGGGAACCACGCCTTGTCAGTAACATCTCACCTTTCCTTCTTTTTTCAAAGGAGTTTTGGCCTGTGTAGGCTTTTTGGAAATGGTCAAAGGGGGTGAAGAACGGGGAGAGACATTCAGCAAACTGTAAGAGCCAGGACTCGAGTCATTTACTTTACACTATCCTTGATACATTGTACAGTTTTGCTCATAAGTTTACAAACCCCTTTGATATTTACTATTTTGAAATCATAAAGAAACAGAAACTCTTTTGAAATCATAAAGAAACAGAAACTACTCAAATGTCCCTGATCTAACGTTTACATGACCTTCAAAACTGGCAGGAAAACTGTTCAGGAGCAAAGAAAAACTCACTTCAGCTGAAATACAGGACACTCTGACAAAAATTGGACTCTGAACTTGGACATTTGGCTAGTTTCTAGTTGAAAAGTGTAAACAAACAGGTTTTTAGACAATAAATGGCTTCACACAACCACTAACCATGAGAGAAATAAAGGTATTTGTGTTTTCATTCATATTCTGTGAAAAGCAGTTTACTTTTGAGCACAAATGTGTACGTACGTGTGTATTCAAATGTATTTAACCATAACTGTACCTGTATTTTAGCCAAACCTTTCAGAATTTTGCATGTGTAAGTTGCAAAATGTAAGTTATTACACAAAATATTACATTGTAGTAAGTGTGGTGGGTACAATGTATCAAGGCTAGTGTCAAATAAAGTGTTTCCGTCATACTTGCAACGGACAAAGAAGGTAGTATAGACCAAAAATCATCAGAAAATGAAAAAAAAAAATGTCAAGTTGATTCAATCTATCATACTCGTTTGGACCACTTCATTCAGACACGTATTCTCAATCTCTCATATTCATTACTGACGATTATTAACAATGATGCAAAAACACTTGAATAACTCCGCATTGTGAACTTTCACCTTTGACACTAATTGGAGGCTGTTTTGAAGCCTGTATAAACTACACAGTACCGTACATGGTCTGGCAATAATTTACGTCACTGACTGTGGCCATTGAAACTATCCCTTTGTACTTGTCCCATAAGTCGTGCACCAGTGAGTATGAAGCAGGGGGCTGTGAGGGTGCCTTCTCTCTTGGGGCACGTTCCACTTTCCATCCTCCGCTCTCCGCTAATCACTTCAAAGAGGGTCACAGCGCGGAAGACTCGTTCAGATGACAACAGAAATGGCGAAATGTAAAACAGGCCCGGAGTAGCGAATAAAATGTAATCAAATCTGCGTGAGGTAATGCGTACAGTGCTGTGATGTCATTGCGGGAGGATGTGACAGGATGTGGCCTTTCCGAGAGCGCAAGCCTCCCCTGAAGGATATACAGAGTTGGTATCCGAGCAGAAAACGGGGGAAGTGGAGTCTCCAAAACAGTGAGCGGATGATTTTCATTCATGTATTTGGCCTGAGGTTACTGTATGTACATCTAGGATATGTGATCAGTTAGCGACGTCTATTTAGCTGAATTCTACACTTTCAAGTCTTTGGACGGTGCAAAAGAATATCCCATGAGATCAGGCTTGTAATTGATATCAGTAATACATTAGTTTAGGTTAGGTCACAACACAACTCATATGCTCTCTTCCTGCCTCTGTGTTGTGAGATGGATGCTTCAATTTCATGTGGCTACTGTCCTGTATAATGAAGCCCAAATATCCTTAAAAATAACCTTAATACTTGTTGGAAGTAGTTGTGTTTGGTACAGTAGATGGTCACAATGATGCGATAGACATTTTGGACCTTTATGTACCCAGGAAGTGAGATTCAGGAACTTTTTTTTTACAGAAGAGTCCTAAGAGGGAACCTTATCTATCTTTTCCCTGGGTGATTTTTACAATAGCCTAATGTTGTTCAGTTTGGACCCACTCAAATGTTAAAAACTCTAAACTTGGAAGGGAGAAAGCCCAGGAGAAGCGCCCCATGCCATGCGCACTTACGCTAAAACGCTGCTGCGTATTGGACATTTTTATTTTTGACATATTGCCTTGGCCCCTGTCTCTCAGCCTCACAGTGAGTTTCTGTGGCTGAGCACTTACAGCAGCAGTAACCCGAACTCCCCCAGCTCCAGTTTGAGTTTATGTCACAGACGGGACCTTGTTCAGTCGCCACAGAGCGGCTCTGAGCCTCAGGATGTGGAGGGACGGGCCGCTGCCAAACGCCTCGACGCTTCCCTCCAAAACCATCAAGCCTCAACTCTTTTAGCCTCAAACGGATGTGAGGAGTCTGACTGTCAAGGGCCTGCGACAATTACTATGGAGTTTAGACGCACGTTGTAACGTAGCAATTCTTGAGTTTCACAACTTTCAGGGTCACTTTTTAGGGTCATTGTCAAATAAATGCTGATTAAAAAACAAAAAAAACAACTATGCAAGTTCATAAAATTGATACAAATGCCAACCATAAGCCTCTTTCACACATAGATCCTGGAAAATTGCCAGTTGCAGATCGCTGGGACAATTGCTATTACTGAAGTCATCCAAGAAAGAGTGAAATAATTCTTCGTATTTCTTGAAGGCCTCTATGATTTGACTAGATGTAGGTCCCCTGTGTTGTTGACAGTTTAATAAATATAAAGGTGCACTATGTAACACTTCATATAAGTACGTATTAGACCTTTTAGAGGCCCAGTGGCTGTCCATCACCACGATCAATTGTTTTCAGAGTTTTGTACCAGAAATCTACCAGAAATCTACCAGAAGCCCTAAAAACAACCGATAGAGAACCTTCAAACTCACATATTGTCATGTTATTTGTAGACATTCTAATATACTTTACTGAAGCATCCACAGTAAACCCACCTAGACATGGGGAGAACATGCAAACCTCACACAGACAGACAACACTCGACTCGGGAATCAAATCCAGGACCTTCTTGCTTCACAGTGCTAGTGCTGCCACGATTAAAGGTCAAATGTGTTATACTCCTTTCCGTTCTGCTGCTACTTCCTCCTGCAGGGCCTGATGAGGTGGGCGACGGTGACAACTAAATTGCCATGAAGTAATGTGTTCTCCCACATGTTCACATCGGCAATGTAAAGTGACCAATACACCTACAGTACATGTATTTAGCCCCTGATGGAAACTGTGGTGGACAGACGACTTCCTGTAAGCTAAAAATTTTGGTTGGAATCTTCACTGACTTAAGTTTGGTAGTTGTTTCTTGCTATTTCATGCAAAGCTTAGAAGAACAGGGGCCACCAACCTTTTTTCATGGGCTACTTCAAGAGCATTAAGCTGTTTGAGGGCTACCCGTTAAATAAAATATCCCAAAGACTTCAAATTACACTTTTAATTTGAGGATTTTAACCATATTATATTAAAAACACATGATTTTCAACAAATACTGAGTCACAAGAGCAGAAATAACTGTGTTTTTAAGAATGAGATGCGTGAAAAACTGTTTTATACCTTAGAAAAAGTCTCAGGGTTGGTGAACCCAGGCTTAGAAAACGGTGACATACAAAATGTTCGACTAAAGGCTTTTGTCAAGTGTAGATGGAATTCAATGTGACTCATCATTTCCGATGTGGAGACCTATCCACCTACATGTATCTGGTTAGTGGGAGGAAACAGCTGTGCAAGGGGAGCCACAACAATCTCCTGTCGAGGTAGGGGTTTTAACCACTTTCCAACAATGCACCGGTCTGGGACAGATTATGGCGAGAATCCCCAAATGCTTGGTAAACTCTTCTTCACCTTAAAGTTTTGGCCAATTCAGTCAGATAAGAATTTCAAAACAAGTACAGTGATACATGTGATACTAAATGTTAATTCATTGATTTGATTTGACTTGTCAGCAGTGTCATCCTAATACGGTGAAAGTGTGGAGCTTAGAGCGTCTGCCAACAAGTGTGCAGCGTCCGTCCTGCCGGAGTCAAGGACAGCTGCTGAAGCGATTTACAGAAGCTCATGGGGGAAAGGTCACCGTGATCAGAGCTGAAGACACGAAGTATCCATGGCTCCTGGCGCAGACCGACGCCACCAGAACAATACACTTCACAAAATGGTTGGCGATTGTGACTGGATTTCAGCTCGGCGAGTAAACAAGAACAATGGAGGACCAGATCTCAATTTGAATTTGTTTACAATAACTCAGGTTGGAGAAGTTATTATCCGGTGCCGTGCTTTGTCTTTGCCTGCACTCAGAAAGCAATAAACGTTTGTTGTCTTTGTGGAGATGAGATGTTTCCAGCCAGCGCCCCATTCACAACAGACAATGGCCTCATGGTTGTATTGTTTGTGTTTGAATCATAATGGCGAACTTTGGATAAACAAAATCACAGGGAAAATGTGTTTGCAGAGTGATATAGTGATTTGATGGAAACACACTTGCATATGTGGTGGTAGTGGGCATCGGTTGTTTGCAGGGACTGTGCTCAGGTGTTAGCATGTCAGAGGCACATTAAGATTAGCTCAGCTCCGGTTTGCTTTGGCACGTGTTTGTAAAGCTTGGCACCCAGCGCCGGCCACACTAGGCCACTGTATCATTAGGCTTATGATGATTACTCTCTCACACTCTCTGTCGAGGAGAGGCTAAATGCTCACAATTTTCCAAATGGAAAGTCTCAGACACAGATGCTATTATGGAAGTGTGTGTCGGAGGTTAGAGCTGTCTGAGGGCGACAAAGGCTCTCTTCACACAGACATAGAGCAGCGCATTGGGCCAATACAGCATCCCCTCAGCCCTCTGTGTCCCTGCAGTCACACTGGGACGGCTGTGTCAGGGGTGGCTAAATGCTCCCCTGTCAACGTTTGGGTCAAGCTGCAGGATATTTCAGAGGAAATGTGTCACTCGCCTGGTTCAAATATTGAAATTTGCCTAATTTTATTGACATGGTGATGGTCTCACAAGTTATTTTTCCAAACGTATTTTAACCTCTTAAGTCCTGCTGTGTATACTCATACTCTGGAAGGCTTTAACAGCTTGTAAAATGTATAAAATGTTCATATTGCTCTCAAATGATATGACTGTCTATGGGGATACTGTAGATGTGAAAATTTTCAAGAAAATCATAGTGGGCCTGAGTAACTTGGTCAGAGGTTGAAAGTCAGAAAATATGAATTCTGCCTAAAAAATTACAGCAGGTCAGCAGCTTGTTTTCATTGTAAAGAAGCAAATAAACATCATAAATAGTAACTACAGCTAATTATTGACTTTATATCAACTGTTTATCTCTGTAACAATAAATAATTGAAAAGTTATTGAGGTTTCAATTTAAAATAGTCTAGGCAGAATCCCATTATAATAAATAGGGCACAATTTGGCACCTTTTGGCCCAAAAAAATTCAAATTTGTAATTGCAAATTTTGGATCCTATTTATATATTTGGTCATAAAATACAGTTTTTCCAAGATAAAAAAAT